>JAOXNN020000074.1:2020349-2033698 GCA_028571205.2 Hydropsyche betteni | reverse complement strand
TCGACACTTCAGTGTATGAATATGGTTAAATATTGGAAAGGACAACATGTCATTTGTGTTACTCCAAAATCAGTGAACGAACATCTTATGAGTTCCCATTTCAAGAAACCTAGACTTTGCGTTGACACTAATGCTCTAAGATGGACTCCGCCAAAGTTACCGTGTACAAAGTCAAAAAAATAATAGTATTTTTTTACATTATGATTCCTTTTAATTTTTTGTCGATAAATTATTGTGTAGTTTTATGTCTTCTTTTGTACAAAATCAATCTGTTAATTTTATGAATGACTTCAGTTATTCACAAACCACATTGCATAAAACTCCATTGATATTTTTGTTGTGTATTCTCAGAATTGAAGTTTTTTTTCAATATTTCCATTTAAGTTTTATACCAAAATGATTAATTCTTTTTAATTTTCAAAGAGAAACAAAAAAGTTAAAGCTAATGTTGATTAATTCAAAAATATATGTTATCGATAACTAAATTTACTTGGATTATGTAAACAATTTGGATTCTATGAATCTTCTGATAAATATCGTGTTGTATGTCTTACAAATTAAAACTAAATTTAAAAAATATAAGGTGCTTTCATTTATTGCCAAACCAAATTAGTATTAATCATAAAAATAAAATAAAAGTAAAGTAACAACACATTTATTACATTGAATATTTACAGTTACAATTTATACAATATACCAGTCTTTTTTGAGTAATCATAGTCATCATTCAATACAATATAAAACTTACGAGTAAATGGATATGTTACAATTATCAACGAGAAGGTATAGTCCTTTAGAATATCAACTGTCTTTTGTGTGATCACTGTATTCTTTATCACAAATGTTTTGGGATGCGCTGTATTTATTGTTTGAAGTTAGTGATGATCTTCTTTGGTCTAAGCGAGCTTCCTTAGGGAAAAAGAATCCTCCGATTGTTTTAAATCTAAATAAGAAAAAATTTCTTAAAGGATTTCTTCATAAAAATACAAATATTCCTGAGCTTTTCGAGGTATAGTTGATTTTTTCCACAAACAACATTTGTGCGTGCTTTTAGTTAGTATAATGGAGATGAATTGTGGAATATTAGTAGGGAAATTTGATGTATGTTTCGTGTTTTTCATTTATACTAAAAAAATTGTATCCATCTGTGAAAGGCATATTTTAAAAACTCAAATAGTTCAAATGATTATTATGGAAAGGAAAAGAAGTAATTTTTTCATAAAAAAATTTATTATACAAAAATATTCTAGTTAAATCATCGTACTAATCTACTTTATGACACAAAAATCATGACGAAAAACAACAATATACTTTATGTGAATAAATAAATTGGAAAATTCAGTTAATCAAAGTGATATAATAATATTTATTTAAACCATTATATATATGTATTTGGTATAGACGAGTGAAAATGAAATGAAATGAAACGAAAATAAACAATAATAAAATTGTTCATGAAACACAAAAAATGATAAAACATTATCACATTTATAATAAGTACATATAGATATCGATAAATAAAAGCCTCGTTATATACTTATTTCATTGATCTTGGCCCAATGATATGTAAAATAATTTTAACAGAAAAAGTATTTGGCAGGTCTCTGTTAAAACTATCTAAAGACCTAATTTTATTAACAAAAAATATTCAAAGCACACAACCTTTTGTTATTTAATGAATACACCATATATTCAAACACAATAAAGACTAAAAAAAATTAAAATAATTTCAATCAATAGTATTTGGATATTATATATAGGGTAAAATTATAAACGCTAAAATATCATGAAAAATAATAAAACAAAACTGTATTCTTGACAGTCGAAAGTTTAGGAAAAAATAGTAAAATGCTATTTTATAGACTGGTTTAGGAGTATATAGAAAAATTTCAATAAATAGCAGCCTTATAAGATCAGGAATGATATTTGCACATTTCAGTCTTGTTTCTTTAACTTTATAAAATAAAAATGCGTCAAAATCACATTATAATATCATTAAAATAGCTGAGAAATCACAGAGCAAGGAAATGCAAACTTCACGTCAATTCAAAAAAGTTACACAGTCAGACAATATATTAACATTTTCAACCAACCTATTATAAAGTTCTCTTCTGACAGTAGCTGTAAATTTGTTAATGAGACACAACGTCGCAGCTGTGGCAAAAACGAGATTATACAAAAGAACTAGCTTGAAATTACCAAGCCATTTTATGCTACCAAAATCTCCAAGCAAATCAAAGTTTGTCACACCTACAAAAGAAAAAAAAAGATAATGATTCATGATTTGAACAATAAGATTATTTATATACGCCAAATACGAATTGTACCTAAAATTTTGGCAAGCACTGGCAGTGCTGAACTTAAAATTAGAAGCATTGCACAATTTGCCACAAGATGAGATAATGGGGTTCGTGCAGGACGTGGGCGAAGACGTTGTGCACAACCATACAAACCAGTGCAAGACGCAGCAGCCAAATATAAAAGAACTGCAACCTCGATAGCTGCTCCTATAGGGCCTAATCTAGATAACGATCGAATCCCTAAAGTAAATTGCTGAAAATATCATAAAATTAAAATGAGGCACAATCAAATTTGATATGTTGTACGATTTAAATTATTACCGAAGTGGATATTGGTAAAGCTTTAAAGCCGACTAATAATTCTAGTGTATTTTGTAACACCATCAAAACGGCAATACCAGTAAGCAATAATAAAAGCAACACTGCTAATGGATATAAAACATTTCGACGAAAAGACGACGTATGGCGTTGACTGTCAATCACCTGAAAAAATAATCAAATTAAAAAAAATGCTAAATAATAATCAATTTTATAATAATTTTGTAAAATCACTTTTCGTTTTTCTTGAAGATTTTTCAATTGCATATTCAAACCGTTCAATAAAGCACCATTTCTTAATCTCAACAAGTTTTCTCCATCGCTTTCATCAAAATTACCGTTTCTACTATCTGTTAAAATAGGATTTCCCGTAGACGGTGGACATATGGGGGAGGGCGAAACGTATCCTCCTGAAAATTAAAATTTTAATATATTATGTATATATAAAAAAATATATATTTATCGAACGTTTAAAAAAACCTGTGTTCATAGCCTGTTTGAGGCGACGTTGAGTAGTTGCTTCTTCCAAAGAATATGCGAAAAACTCTTCATTAAGATCTCTTAAAAACTGTGGCTTAACTAGGATTTGTCCTACAACACCAAACAATCGAACAAAGCCAAGAGGTGTGCATACTGTAAAAGAAAACAAATATCATCATATTTCGTCAATAGAATACTTCAAAGGGTCGAATCAATACAACTTGGTTATGAAACGTAGTCATAGAAACAGTCAATCAACAAATGGAATAAAATTAGCAGAATACAGTTCGATTCTTACACAAAAAAATGGAAAAAGACGAAGAATGGAACAATTTTATGCACAAAATAACAGAAATATCAACAATTGTCGAAGGACTAACTTCAAATGATAAACAAACATCGGAAAAGGCAATCGAAATGGCTGACAAATATTTGAAAGAAAAAAACTGTTTGGAAACGGATAAGGAAATTGAAGTGAAATTAAAATATGATAGATCGATGATTAACAAAACTACAGAGGAAAAGCCGCAAACAACGAATCAAGTAAGAATATTAGTTATGAAAATTATCAAAATTATTTTCTCAATTATTCAAATATAATACAACATATTAAAACATATAATGAAAAATTACAGAATGAAATACATCCAGAAACATTTATGAAACAAGTGAGCGTAGATGCAGAAAAACGGGCAGCCGACAAAAAAATAAGAACGGAAAAAGCAGAAACGTTTAAAACACAAGCCTCAAAAGCATTCAAAAGAGGCGAATACGAATTGGCTCTTTCGCGATACGACAAAGCAATTGAACAAATAAAGGACAGCTGTCTTTTGTACACAAACAGAGCGTTAACATTGCTGAAGTTGAAACAGTACGAAAAGGTATGCAAAACAGTCACGCAAATGATTCAAGATATTAAAATGCACACTTTATGGAAAGAGTGTTGGGAAATTATCAGTAAAATGCTGAAAAACGAACATATCGTTCATTTTATAAAAGAGATATTCAACTTTGTCTTCATGCAAATTTTCAAAAAAATTAGTTTTGCAAATTTTTCATCGGGAACTACTTTTGTAATACAAGCTATATATTTATACATAATTCAACAGATATTTACAACTGTTATAAATTATATAAGTGATGAATAATAATTGGGCACGCTAAAAAATCAAATGATCTTTTAAGATTGTAATTTATTTATATTTAGATTTTATTTGGAAAAATATATTGTTTTTCTGTATCATATTAAGTATTTTAATCTATTCCTAAGTCATATTTGTTTATACAATAATGGAGTTTTAATCAACAACGAATTGTTATTTTCATTAGGTTATTTTGGACTGTAAGTGGGCCTTGAAACTCAACAAAAACAGTTTTAAAGCAAAATTATATCAAACAAAAGCACATCAAAAATTAGAAGAAACCAAAGAATATGCAGACTGCTACATTGTACTGTCGCAAACATACCCTCAATACAAGGACGTGATTGATGATTTTTTGAAAGAAAGTACACAGACGAGCGATGACGATGAACAAGATGATAATATTATTAATTACGACAAAATGAGAACGGAAAAAACAAATTAAACTGCCGAATTCTATCGGCATGTATATGTAAGCTGTAACAATGTACGTATGCATTATGTTTGACCCGAACGAAAAACAAATTTTCAATAAGTCAACAAAATTATCATACCTAATAGCATCAAAACGCCAATGAAAGATACACAAGAATATAAAAAAGGCAAGTAATAATTCCACAAATCTGAAACGAAAAATAGCAATATTGTTAAAAATTCTATATTAAATCAAGATAATTTATTAAAAAATTACTCAAAGCTTCCAAAGCAGTGTTCGTTTTGTTTATCACCGAAGATATCACGTAAGTGAAACCCAGCACTATTCCGGCCAACAGGGCGAGAACGGTACACGTCTCGTAAACTCGGGGCATCACTCCAGAACGATACCCGAAAAAACCAGACGACTCAGTGAAAAAATAAGCAAATGGTAGCAGCACAAACAAAGACAAATTTGAAAACAAAAACACATGATTCCAAAGACCTACGAAAATAAATCGTTTTAAAAAAATTATCAGTATTTTATTGCTAGATTTTCAGACTATTATCTCACCCTGTATGAGGGAACTGTTCAGCCATTTTACGTAGTAACTGTCGGGATATATCAAAAGGACCTCGTTGCTGACGATCGATATCGGCAACAGGAGCAAAGACCCGACCGTGACGGCCAAAGCGAACGTGCACAGCCAAACGCTTATCCTATAAACAATTATTTCGTCCTCGTCTGTCGAATAGCAATCTTCGTGATCTTTCCGTCTGAACTTTTCGATCAGCGCGTACGACGCGAGGTACAGCATGATGAAGAGCAACAGAAATATCTGGAACAAGACGAAGATAAATTATACAGGCCGCAGTCGTAGCCAGAATTTTTTTTTTGAGTACCAAAACAACTCTTTTTACATACAAGTATCCCTCGATGATCAGTTTCTGTTTCGTCAAAAAAATTGAAATGATGAATTTCTGTTTTACCGAGGTATGTAAAGAGATGTAAATTACTGAAAATTATGTTTGCGATGCATCTATTACTTTTTTTGTCTATTCAAAACAAGACACCTAAAGAAAAACAATATGTACATTTCGTAAACATTCAGTTTTTTGAAGTCTTGTGTGAAAATCACTAGATTTCAACTAATTATCAGTTCTAAGCAGTGGTGGCTCATCCTAAAGAGTTGCAGCCCTTTTGTATAAAGCATACATTTCATTTTTTTTTAATTCCTATATTCGTCACGTATTGATGTATAAATGCAATACATATTTTGATTCTTGTATAAATTACATACACATTTTGATGATAACGTTTTCATATTTGGTACATAATCTGTACTATTTTCATTACTGCAATCCCTATACTATAAATATTCACAAGCAGCTACTGGTTCTGCATAACAACAAAAGCTCCGATACAATTATAACGATTTCTATAAAAATTGACATACATTTTTAATTTTTCTCAAACAAAAACTATTTTTCTCTTTCCCATACATGTGTGAGACTTTTAATACAATTTCGTTTTACATGGCGACCTAGCGAAACTTATTTACTGTGTTAAAAGAAAGGCACTATACAGTAAATCCCCTTATAACGTCAAGATTCCACATTATAAGGGGTTAAGGTTTTTCAATTTTAATTTCTATTTTTCGGATATTTTTACATATTGACTGCTTGTTTCAAATGCATTTGAAAAAAAATTAAAAAATTTGAATGCTATAGGGGGGACGGACGTTATAAGGGGTTTACTAAATATGCTATTATTTTTCATCCAAAGTATATATATGAGTGTAAATTCAATTAATTTACGGTCATGTGATATATTTCGACACAATTAAGAAAAAATCGCAATTATTTTTTTTTAATTAAGGGGGTATCCCCAACAGACTCCCCCCCTCGGCTTTGGCCGACATATTAACGGTTCAGACTTCAAGGTCACGCTGAAACCCAAACCGCGTGCAACTATACATGGCCAAGCTATCGGGTTACAATGGCACGAATGCATCGGCGCAAAAAAAAAAACTCGCGGACAAATTGCGACGAAAAGCGAACGCGTTATCGCGTCGATAACGTTCTTTGTTTATAAATGGACGTGGAGGCCACTCACGATATGCTCGCGAACGTTGTTGTGGAAGATCTGCTCGCGCAGGTCGGCGTCTTCCGCGTCCGCGTCCATGTCGGTCATGTGGGGGCCGTGGGGGCGCTGGGGCGGAGGCGCGTTCGCGGAGGCGCCGCCCCCCGCATGTCGAGCCACGGGGGGCTCACGGGCCTGCTGCGGCGGTGCTCTCGCCGATACAGAACTAGTGCCGAGGCAGACGTACGTGTCCCTCCCCACTTCGAGCGCGACTCCCTCCAAAACAAAGTTGACAGTTCCGCAGCTGACGAGCGCTTTTTTGGGCAAATAGAACGGTATGGTCGGGATTTTGGAGGTTTGGAGTTGCGTTGTGAGTAGAAATGACGCGCGATTCGATCGAGGTGGACGTTTTTGAGGAATGCGAAATTGATATGGGGATGGTATGATATGGGAAATTGACTTTTATATGATTTTTTTTAATAGATTGCCTTTATTGTTTTGATATGGCAATGTATAAAAACTCAGGTAAAAATAATGGGTAAAAGCTGACTACTGCCCATGAACGTACCAACCTTCCAAGTGGTGAAACTCATACATTCCTATACAAATCTAGTTATAAGTTTTAAGTTGGTGCCCTGCATTCACGCACACATTCACAACCAACTTTTTACGTTAAACATCAGTTGTTATTTCTATATGAAATAGAACTTAACCCAACCTAACCCAATCTGTAAAAAGTAGCTTACCGCCCATGAGCGTACCAACCTCCCAAGCAGTGAAACACGTTATACATGTACATGCACCTACATATATAGAGGTTAGCGTGCCTAGTTTTTAAGTTGGCACCCAGTACAATTACGTTTATACACGTACATACACCTATACTCATTCGCAGTTTGAAAGTTGGTCGTACTAGACTTTTTATTCAGGTATCGAAGCAGTATCATTAGAATATTCAACGCCACGATCGATCCATCAACATAAAACTCAATTTCATTCGTTAGGTTAGGTTAGATTGAGTAAGGTTGAGTTGAGTTCTATTTCGTGTAGAAATAACTGACGTTTAACGTCAAAAGTTGGATGCGAATGTGTGCGTGAATGCAGGGTAACAACTTAAAACTTATAACTGGATTTGTATATGGTGCGTTTCACCGTTCGGGAGGTTGGTTGGGAGCGATTTTTCCCCCCAAACTAACCCAAGTATGATACGCAATTAGATAGACTCAATTATATGTAGGTAAAATTTGACAGTTGACATTTGTGCTGATTTTATCAGTATGGTACTGATTTTTTGGACCATGTCCTGATTTGTTCTAGAATAAAATCAGTACAGATTTATTCATATATAAGTGAATGTGGTAGTGCAACGAGAATATTTAGCGCCTGGGGTAAAATACAATTTTCGTATTTCCCCCCCCTCCATGAAACGCTATCTCCAAAAACTCAATAACGAACGCATTGCTAGAAAAAAAAGTAATCCAGGAAAATTTAATCTCTACCCCCCCCATGAATTTTTTAAAAATGTGTACTGATTTTATTTTGGAAAAAATGGTCACCTTAGGTATGGGTACCCAAACTATGTGTATAAACAAACAAAAATGAACACTTGATTTGTGACACATACAAAATTTACGCAACCTTCGACCGAAATAAAAAAAAAAAAACAACGAAACCGTCGCACAATCGACAAATCGCAAAAAAACCCCGAACAAAGCGACAAATTTTCCGACACGGCAACCCTCGCCCCTCGCGCATGGCAGCCCCGCCCGTTCCGAATGACATTTGTACAATCGCGAGTCGAGCGCGCGCGCCGACGTTCCGCAGATGGCCACCGCCGGCGAGTTCAGCGTCCGCGTGAGGGGCGCCGGGGGCCAGGTGGAGGTGGGCGCTCTGCTGCCGACCTCGAGCCTGGCGGAGCTGGTGGCCGCGGCGGCGCGCTCGCTGCGGATGGCCCCCGACACCGTCACCCTGCTGGCGGGGTTCCCGCCGCGGCCCCTCGCGGGGGCCCCCACCGCGACGATAGCCGAGTGCGGGGTGCGCCCCGGGGACACGCTCATCGCCGAGAGCGCCCCCGCGCCCCCCGCCCCCGGGCTCGACCTCGTCGGGAGGACCCCGCTCATCAAACACGTCGTGCCCTCGGACAACTCGTGCCTTTTCACCAGCATAGGTTCGACGCGTTCATATTGTTTATCGGACGGAAGCTTCTCTTCTTCTATTAAGCTTCGAAGCTTCTACTGATTGATCCGATCGAAATTCTCGCCGATATATGTACGCTTTCTTTGTGCGGTCAAACTTGTAATGTTTGTTTACTGATAAAGCGTTAACTCGAGAGAGTTGCGCTCGACTATAAAAAAAGTAGTTTCGTGATTCTTCGTTTGCGATAATTACGTAGTCATTAGTCACCTTTTCTATACGAAAAAATTGCACGATTCTTTTATTTCTTTCAAATTTTAACAATTCTCTTCACACATATCGATTTTATTCACAAATCGTTCCTATTTCTTTTATCGATCTTTCTAGAATAAAATTTTAATATTTCACATTTCCGTCAACCCTACTATTTCCATTAACTATCACATCGACGATCCCATTGACTAGCACGCTACTGTTTCAAATTTACAATAAGAAAAAAAAACTACAATAACGCAAACGTAATATTTTTTATCGATCGACCTTCATGCGACCTCTGGAATCTAAAACTGCGTTTCATTTTTTATTTTTATTAAAACTACATTCGTGTTTTTATTTTGTACAGGTTTCGTCACTAGTGGAAAAGTAGACACTTCGATTTCGCCCTATTTGAGACATATAATCGCCGAAGCCGTATCCGGAGATCCTTTGAGTTATTGTGACGCTTTCTTGGGCAAACCGAACAAAGAATACTGCGAGTGGATACAAAAACCGAACTCTTGGGGCGGCGCCATAGAATTATCAGTCCTGTCGGTGTTTTACGGAATAGAAATAGTGGTAGTCAACGTTTTGAACAGTGTCGTCAACAGATTCGGAGAAGACAAAAATTACGGTCAAAGAGTGTTTCTGTTGTTCGACGGAATTCATTACGATCCTCTATATTCCGAAAATGACCAAGTACGGATGTTCGATTTTTTTTATATTCTTATGCCGTTTCGATGTATCTGTTGATTTTTAATTTTTTTCGTAGGGCTGCGTGCAAACTATATTTCCCATCGAAGACGACGAAATTTTGATAGAAGCCGAACGACTCGCCAAATCTTCTCATCCTTGTACGGACGTTGATAATTTTCAAGCAAAGTGTTTAGTTTGCAACACAGTTTTGACAGGACTCAAAAGCGCTAATCAACACACTTTGGAAACTAATCATACGATGTTCAGTGAAATTTAGCATATACCCATAAATCCTCTCTGCACTTCGAATAATGTTAAAAAAACCCTCACTCGCTGATATATTTAATTTTCTTCAAATTATCGATTCACCAAAGAGTGCCACCCGTGTCATTTTTTCACCTTTTATAAAGATACTGATATTAATTTATTTATAAATTTTTTCAAAGTTTACGTATTTATATGTTAAGAATTTTGATTTCCATCGATAAATTGATTTTTGCTGGTACTTATAAATTTCAGCATATTATTCATTAGATAATGTAAAGGTGTTTGATGTAGTGCGGTGAATATTTGCAGACTGATTTATTTATAATTTTGTACTAATCTCAACTATTGTATAGATATTGATTTTATTTAAATTCAGATTTAAAAATAAAATATTAATAAATTAAAGTATTTAATTTCTTTTACACGTTAGCTATCCTTGCCATAATTATACTGTACTTGTTAAAAATATACATTTATCACAGTTATCTGTCTCTCCAGTAATTTTTATATTAATTAGTTTTTTTGATTCTATATTTCTCAAATTTTTGTAAGAAATCTGATTTTTCTCGAGTGATGGATGCCAATTTATGTTATAATTGATCAATTCAAAGCTTTGTTGTTCCTTTTTATCTGAAAAGCCATAGACAACTAATCAATTATATTTAAATACATTTTATTTTTAAATTTACAATTTACAAAATATATTTACGAATACAATATACATTTTGCTTATGTAAATTTACTTTATATACAATCACATTGTATATTTTATAATTTAAAGAATACTATTGTGTCCACTGATTTTCAACAAGAAAACTTTAAATTTACTAGAAAATTCTTTAAATACAATATCGTAATAGTTTTGTGCATATAACATGAAAAAATGCACACTTACAAAGAGAACAAAACAGAAAATACAAATTATTAAATGCACATGATGCATTATCAATGCAACAATTTATGTCATAGAAACTAGATTTTTAGTAGAATGTTAAGATTGTAAAATTACAAAAAATTCAGAAATTTCTTTTACATATGACAAAATTGATGTTTATATAAAAATAACGCAAGCAAAAAATAAATAACATAGTACTGAGTACCCCAAAAATTTCAAAAATGTTTTTCGAAAAAAATTCATGTACAAAGAACAGCACCTTTTTACCATGGACAATGAGTAAATTGCTGCGATTTATTATCTTAACGACTTTTCTAGTAAAGCACCAAAGGTTGACTCGGTCCCAACCTTCTTTTCTTAATCTCATCGGTAAAGGATTTAAAAAAATATTTTCTTTCTTTTTGTACAGACCAAAATATCAATAACCTTAAGTGTATACTATATACATGATATGTAAATTTTTAAAAGCACCCGTTATACAGAAGTGTGGAAGCGTGGTAAGGCAATTCCAAATTTCGTTTCCATTCCTGTAATAATTGGTATGGCGACTTGGTATCCTCCAATATGATGGGGCTTGGTGGGTGCGATCTCCAAAGCTGATGATACATGTAATTCAGATCCAGTAGGACGTCTATGGGACAAAATAAAAGTTTTATTTTCATTTCACAACATATTAAAATACGAATGTGGAAAAAACTTACGATCCTCCAAAATCGACGAAGAAAAGTCTTTGCAATACTTCATAAGTCAACAGTGTGACACCAAATTGTGGTGATGATCTGAACACTCGAGCTGAAATTAGTATTTATGAGTTAAATTTTGTTACATTTCTTATAATTATATAAATTTCGGTTGCAAAATATACCGGTTGTTCCTTTCCAGAACGCTCTAAAACCTTCTTCTTTATAAATTTTTTTTGCAGCATCTGCAACTCCTGTATATGTAGTTTGACCTTTCCTTGCAACGACCTATTATTTAATCATAAAATAATGCTTAAACAAGATTCTTCATTTTAAAGAAATATATAAATATGTAAGTGAATCCACTTTTCAATACCTGTAAACGCGTTTTTATAACATCAGCAGGAGTGACCAAAGATGCGGCAGGAATACCTGCTATCGCACCAGCGCAGAGTAATGTCAAAGGATGATTGTATCCATTTTCATCAGCGAAAGATTGCTTAAAGTAATTCATCGATAAGACAAAATTCATATTATGGTAATTTTATATTTTTAATAATTACTTTGACGTGAGCGTAAGCAGGGAAATATATGGCACTGAATGGAACATCACGCAAGAAACATGCACGAGCTCCTTTATATAAACCAAGAATTCCTAGATCTCCAACCACACCTAATGCACTAACTTTACGACCTCCGCCAGCTAATTCTCCTGCGACTTGAAGTCGAATTTTTACAATTTCCAATGGATTAGTAAAGACAACTTGTGAAGCACCAGCCTAGACATTCATAAAATTAAATTGTGGTTATGTTCTAAAACAAATGTATAATATTAATAGTTAAAAGCTGGACTTACACAAGCACCTGAAGCAACTTCTGCCCATAATGGAAGATTTCCGTTTTTATCCATCAATTTATCACGAACTAAATCGTTAACCTATAAGAAAATACTATAGATAACAAGTTTGAATTTGGTTTTAAAAATATGTGTAAATTTGGTATTGATTACTGTCAATTTGATGGCTTTTTCTGGAGCGACACCGATTAACTGTGGTAATAAACCCCTGTAAAGACCAAACACACCTTCGTGTCTTATCACTTTTTTGAAACAATCCCAACTGTTTCTATAAGCTACTTCACCAATGAATGAACCAGTCCTTTGATTTTGCATCCTAGTTTTCACTAAATCTATAGGATAAACAGCAGAGGCACCGACAGCTAAAACGAAAATTATTGTTTAGAAATTGAACATAAAAAGAATAAAGAAGGTAAGATAAAACAAATATACCTCCAGCAATAGAACCGAGAGTAAATCTGTAGACGCTCTCCAATATTTGTATGAAGAAACTACGCTCTTCAGGACTCTGTTATTTAAATTATGCATTTGTTAAATAGTAGGTTTTGTTTAAAATGTGTATAGTTTTTAGATAAAAAAACTTACAGATACGGCTTTGATTTCAGCTATTCTTCGTGTTACGAGTTTAAAATATTGTTCTGGAGTAATGGCATTCAAGTCATTATACACAATCCTCCTACATAACAAAATACATTTTTTTAGTATATGATTACAAAAAAGGATTCAATATGCAAAAAACAGTATGTACAAGTATGTAGAGGTTTTGTTCTATGATCAATAATTTAAATTTTATTGTATAATTCAAATTATAGACAAAGCTTACAATGAGA
>JAOXNN020000074.1:1946402-2010411 GCA_028571205.2 Hydropsyche betteni | reverse complement strand
GGTTTTCACATTTTATCGTTTTCCGTTTCTTAACAAAACCACAGCCGATGTTATTAACATTGGGCCTATATACTAGTGCTTACATATTGTAGAATTAATGTCTAAATGGATTTGAATATACGATTAATTTTACTGTGTTATTTTGAGTTTATAAAATGAAATGATCGAGTTTGTTAATTCCGCGCACAGGGAACGATATTATCAAACGGAGCGTAAAAAATAATAATAAATGTAGAAAATGTAGATTCCGTTTTTAACAACTACCCGATCGTCCCAAATCGGGTATTTAATCATTTGAATCCAAAATGAGAGTTTAATCTCACGATTCCAAAAAATGGTTCCGATTTCTCACTCTATCGAATTGTATATATGTATCGTCGCGATTATTGTGACAACTATTGCATGCGATTTCGAATCGGTCCTCTTTCCTTTCCCACACTTTTTCACTATTCATAAAAAAATTCATACCAAAAAAGGACTACCTACAAAATCTCGCCTCATTACGGCACTCGTTGTCTCATCATATTCCTACATATTTGAAAATTAAACTTGTCCAGGTACCACCAATCAAATGACAAACACGGGATTGCTCCAAATACAACCAATCAAGGACAACACACGAATGTTGTTTGTGGTTTGAATGGTTTTTGAAAAATTTTGAATTTTCAAAAGATACCTACTGAGATTCTGATTTTTGATTAGATCTAGTTTAGGTTGGAATTCGCTCGCTTTTGTTGGCATAATTCTCGAGCGGTAATTTTTTATTATTATAAAATCGGAAATGTACCGAAAATTCCAGGTTGATTTTTGTTGAAAATAAAAAAAAACAATTTACAAAGATTTTCGGGTTGAAAATCGTTCTTGGAATATTTTTTGAATAGTTTTATTGATAGTTTATTTTCATTTTGATAATCGAAATTGTGATTAAAATTTCAATCGATTCTGTCGAACCGTTTTTACATTTTAGAAAGGATCTATAAAAAAACTTACAATTAGACGTAGATCAGAAGAGATTTCCAATTTTTTTTATTCAAAAAGGAAACAATTATTGAAAAAAATATGTACGAAAAAGGCGGGAAAACGTAATTTGCGAGCGCGTATAATTGGGGTTTTGTGTATTTATATAAATTTTCGATTTGCTTTTGTTCGATGAGGGGGAAAATTTGATGTAGGTATTCGTTTTTGAAAATGAATAAGAATTCGGCGAAAACCGGTCTGGTGACTTTCGGGCGATTTTCGAATCGTTGAATCATCGTCATTGTATGCAATTTATAAAGGAGTTGCAGGACAAGATTTCTTCAATCCTGTGATCGAAAGTGCTGTAATTTTTCCATAAACTTGGGACTTTATATAATAAAGGAAAACTAATATAAAAAGTTTGAACATTAAAAACTAATCTTCGTCAAATGATATCGTCGTTAAAATTTATCGTTCACATTAAATTCGTAACAAAAATTGACAATTTAATGGTAATAATATTTACTTATATTTCGAGAGGGCAAAAATAATTTTCTTGTTGGATTCTCGTATGATTAACATTGAATTTCAACATTTTTAACATTAAAGTTGATTTTTTTCTATTTTATCACTTACTACTTATTTCTTTAATTTTTAAAAATATCAGCATTTAAAGATTATTTCAATTCATAAAAGTGAAAAAAAAATTATAATACGTTTATATTCGAAATGATCAAGATTATTTAAATTCGATATGGATTATGATTTTCTTATGATGCGGAATCATTTCAAAGATTATCGACCTTTATTTCATAAGTACTCTTATCTAATATTATTTACATTTAAAATATTCAATTAAATACGAATAAATAAAATCACGGAATTTAATTGTAGCAATACTCAATTAGACAAAAATGTGTGTATGTACACAATGTATTAGTCACTTAAGATAATTTTGTGCAGATATGTCATTTTCAATAGCATCGAAAGTATAAGTTTTTTTTCAATTTTTAAACAAAAAAGGTGATTTCGATGAATATGAGTATTGCAACTACCTTTTGCCAAATGTTCATAGGCTAATGGCATATTGCCAAGTTATATTATATATATTCACCTATTGACCATGCCATATATCGCTTAACTCGAGCGTGCAGAAAACAAGTAACTCACATTTTTAATCATAAATTGGCATCATCACATTTATATTGTAATTCTATGTAAATAGTTTTATTTTTTCAATTTTTGTGTCAGTGGGTTATTGTGTAAATGAAAGGAAATAATATAATATTCCACATGCATATTTTGCAGTACAATAAAAGTATAATGAGGGATTTTTGTTTATATATTAAAAAAAAAACAATGTGTATCCATACATTTATTCAACTTCACAAAATATGAGCAATGAATTGGGTTAAAAAATATATAATATCATAAATAAAGAAATTAAAGTATCCATTTGAATACTTAACGAAAAGTCAAAAGATTGAAAAATATAACAAAACTAATAACTAGTTTTCGTTCTTTACATTTAATACACAATTTACCCTTTAAATGCAAAAATAAGCTTATTTAGGAAAATAGTAGTTTGGTATCGATGAACTCACAAAAACATATTTATTAAAAAGTAGTTGCAGCAATTCATTATATTACATACATTACAAACATTCAAATATTGAAAATATGTAGAAGTCATTTACAAACATAAATAGAAATATTAAGTAAAATTAGCGCTGTGTATTAAATATACTTTTTATGAGCGTTTAAGATTAATTAATAACATAGAAAATAGTTAAAAATTTTAAATAGAGGGCAAAATGCTGTTTTATAATAATAAATAAAATAAAAAACAAATACATAAGGTATTTTTCAGTATTTCTGAATTATTTTTTGCATTTTTCAAACTGACCATTTTCGAGTCAATTTTTTTGAATAAAAAATGAAATTATTTATAATGATTAGTGGGTTAAACATTTCCGGTAATTTTTTTATTACAAACATCTATGTAATTTCGTATAGTAAATAACGAATATTTTACATTTATGATCAGTGCATCAGTTTTACAGAAACCTTCTACATATTCAAGATTTTTTAGTAACTGTAAGAAATGGCGAATTCGAATGGCGAAAGTATTATATTATTGATACTTTTTCAAATCAATTCTTTTTATTTCTGATTCTGCCCCATTTATGATTTGTGATTTTAGCTAGCCTGACTAGCCTAACTAAAATCATAAAATATGGTATATTGAGTCCAAGACGACTGTATCATTCAGAGAATTTGTTTTCAATCTACCTAGTATGAACTTGGATAAGAGCGATTGAAAAAATAGGAAATTTATAAGGTTATTTACTAATGATGATTTGAAAAATGCAAAAAATAGCATAAAAGTCCCCTTGCTCGTTTTACCACAACATCTAATCTACAATGAATCAACATCATAACGAAATTAGGACTGATATCTGAAAATAAGAGATCCGCCTCTCTTATGTTGTTTCCTCGCAATCAAATCGAACAAGCAATTCTGCCACGATGAATAAATAGGCATCCTCGGTGGGTTTCCAGCCATCAAACTACTTCCATTAACAGCCATACAAGTGGACACGACAGTGAACGGATATGTGACCGTACTCACTATAAACAAACAAGTTGGAATAACATAGCCTCTGGCTTCTTTCTGCTTCACAAAATACTTATTGATATAATAAGCTAGCACCACCGACGCCCCGATGCAAGTTAAATCTCCGACTAATCTCGGAGCGAGTCCAGCAAAGAACCCGCTAAGCCCACTATCTTTATATATTGACACAACAGCGCTGGTCATAGTTTTGTAGCCTTCTTCGTTGCCGACAAACGATGCCATCATGCGTACTGTAATTACCCTGAAAGGATGGGAGACTACGACCGATATGGCGTGCATAGTGATTTCCCGGCGGGCGAAATTGATATATTCTTTGCTCTGGACTTCATCATCGTTCAAAATATTAGGGGGATCTTCTATTATGTATGTGAGTTCGAAGGTTTTGATGATTTTTGTCGGAAAGACGACCGAAGCGAGGTTCCCTAAAAACGTCGGGAGGAGTCCGTTGAAGCATCCCGTCAGTCCGTCGGTTCTTTTTATGTGTTTGATGTATTGGAACACGTTAGGCAGTACCAGTTTTGGTGTCCCGAATATGCTTTTTCCGAGTCTGGGTGGAATGGGTTCGTGTCCTAACTGACAGAGTACTTTTACATATTCGACGGGGTGGAATAATAGACTAGAAAACGACTGGAATATGAAATTAGATTGTTGTTGTTTCTCAATGTCTTCAATGTTGGGATCCATTATTTGGGAATCTGAAAAATATCAAGTTTTATACAAATGTTAAAATTAAATTCATAAATAAATAGAGATAATAAATATAATTTTATTATCTTTATAGTGAGATAAAATGACTCAACTGAGACTGGAAATTATTAAAAAACGAACGGGTTACATAACAGTTAAGGTTCTAGTAAAGTTTTAATATAGAACATATTCAAGAAGGAATATGGAAATATTTCGAAATCAAACTATCGACATATTAATATATGTGACAAATCCAAATCAAATTAATTACTAAAAAAAGAAAAATTAACAATTGAAAGCTTGATTTTTGATATGAAAATCAATCGATTTGTGTTCCGAAACGTTTTTCATTTAGAAGCGAAGAAAAAGTGAAACCGATGTGATTAGAGCAAAAAATAAACATGAAGTCAACAGATTCATCACAGACCTTTTGCATTAGATATCAAACAATAATATTTTTGGCACTTTCAGACGAAATATGAACACGTGAAAGCGTTTCAGTGTCGGTTTCTTTTATCTATGTCTGATTATAAAATTGCCTTCGTTTAATTGCCTTTGACAATTTCAGAACAGACCAACGCTACTAGTGATAACCACAATCGACAATTGGGAATTGACTTTAACCTAAACAGAACTGCCAACGTCCCGCTGTTGATAATAATTGAATCAAATTGACATTGAATCCACGAAATCGATCACAGAAATTAAATCGTATTTATTTATTTTTTTTGTATATGTTGCAAAGTGTATTTATCTATTAAAATATATTTTGACTAGTTAAAATATATTTTATTCAACCCACGTAGTTATTTCGTTTGACACAATCGAAATATGGTTTGACTGGTCTAAATCAATGTGTATTTTATCGTTAACTAACAAGCTAGTGCTGCCAAAGCCACTAGTGAACTGTTTCGAAGTCACCCGTATTTACCTATTGGTTGAAACATTAAAAGAAATGATTATAGTTAATAGTTAAATGTAATATAAATCTAGCTTGTATATCGTTCCTGAATTGTTAAAAAAAAATGAAAATTTAGTCAAAAAATACAAAGAGACAATAAATATTGTTGAGTCGAGTTAGATGCATAAAGCAATTAAGTATAATTCCAATAGTTTTTAAAGGTTTTTGAATTTTGAACTGTTTTTCGTTAAAGTAACATTATTAACATTGTATTAAATCGGTGATATTTGCACAAAAATTTCACTTGTCCACTAATATGGGCCATTAAATGTCACTTATTCATTAATATTGGCTCAAAACTGACATTTTAGTGATGAATGCCTTCTTGAGATATTATATCATTAAAAAAAATCAATAATCAGATGTAGAATTAAAATATAAACATTTTTAGTACAGATATTCATTTAAAAATCTGAACTGTCAAAAACTCATCTGTTAAGTTGAAAATACACTTTAACTAGTGAGCACCAATTAAATTGTATTTTCGTCTAATGGAATATACTTTAACTAGACAATTTGTATTCAAACACAAATTATCTAAAACGTCAGACAAATATACAGTAATCCTCCCTATAACGGCAATATAGGTTCGACGTTATAGGGAATTTAAGGAAATCAATAAATTAAATTTTTATTTTCCTTTTTTTGGCATTTTTACGTGTTAATTGCTTGTTTCTTATACATTTGAAACAAATTAAAAAAATTTGAATTTGAATACATTTGAAAAAAATGACGCTATAGAGGGGAGGGGCGCAGACGTAATAGGGGGACGTTATGCGGGGGATTACTGTACTTTAACTAATAAAACACATTTGACTGAAACATATACATAATTATATATTTTTTTCATTATTTTTTTTGTGAATCAATGAAACATATATTTGAAAAATTGATTATTTTGAGAACGATTTATTTATTTATTTTTTTTAATAGAATTTGATTCGTGATGCAGTGGGTTGGCGAAAGTGGTCGAGGTGGCGGTCGCGTCGCGAGGTTGCATGCAGTGGCCGTCGGCGGGGCTTCGCGTCGAGTCGCTCCGCGTTCTGTTTCTCCCGAGTGTTGCCGGCATCGCCGAAAAACGCAGCTCATACCTATCGCGATGGCTATGCAACCGCACAGCAAGAAGCGCGTCTGCTATTACTATGATAGTGAGTACACCGACTTTTTAGCACTTTATATTATTTATAGTCCGCTCGCTATTGTAGGCGTCTCCGCTTTCGTTTTGCGGTCGCGAAACGACGGGATACTTATTAGCCTCGGAGGTTAATTTTCGGAGAGCAATCTCCAACTTTGCCGCTTTTCACCCCTCCCCCCCCCTTGGTTCGGTCGGCGCGCTCCTGTCAAAGTCGACTAAAATGCCGGCGCATAAGCGAGGTGCGATCGCCGCTTCTACGGCCGCCGGTACTCGCGCGCTCATTGGCTCTCTTGTTGTTGCGTTGCGCGCAGATCGTCAACCTTTTACTTTTTATTTTTCAAACTTTTTTTTTTGTCTGGTTTTATCTTTTATGCAATTTTTATAATTGTTCTTTATGGTTTTAGCACTGAATTCCGTTTAATTAATTTCATGTTTTTCATTAATTTTGCATCCTTGGTATAATTTTATATTAATGTACAACGTACAATGAGTATTACCGGACATCACGTACAATATTTCACGTGATTTTTATTTGTTTAGTTTAAAAACTGTTGAATACCATGAAAGTCACAAATGGGCCTTATTAAATTTAACCGGTTATACAGTAGAATCTCACTAATCCGGCACTTCAATAGAACGACACGTCCAATAATCCGGCACCCTCCGCCCGCGCCTTTCTCGCCCCTCTTCGCGTATGCGCTCCGTCGTTTAGCAGTCTAATCTCAAAACTTATCACGTGCACGTGCGTACGTATTTACCTGCTGTTTTCAAGTGAGAATAGTGTAGTTAAAAATTTCAAGTAAATGGAAACAAGACTAGCTTTGAAATTTAAAATGGACATTTTAAAGAAGTTGAATATTGGAGTAAAAATGTGCAATCCAGTAATCCGAACATTCTAATAGTCCGGCATCCTCTAGTTTTTATTAGTGCCGGATTAGTGAGATTCTCCTGTATTGAATTTAACAAAAGGTCCTTAGTTTTCGATGATCATTTACACATTGAATATGACCAACATGGTGCCTATTAATCAAAAGCACATTGGAATTTTCATTTGAAAATTGATTAAATTTATAATACTTTTTTTGTTAGTCTCATGGGATATTTCAATAAAATATGCATGGCGACGTGTTAACGGTTTCGAATTCGCCAGTTTGCGATCTGAGCGGTTTGGTACTCTGTACAATTACATATTTTACTACCTGCTCTTTTTTCGGAAATGCGTGAATTTAGTATAAGTAATACTGGTTTATTTTAATTTTTCAACTGTGTTCTTTCCGTTACTTCGCTAGTACAGATGAATTATAATTTGTTTTTTTTTTTTCTATTCGAAAAATAAAATTGGGCGAAAACTATATTTTATTTCATTATGGCGTCTCTCGCTCGAGTTAGATCATTTAAAAAAAAATATATTTCTTAAAGCGTCTGATTTTGAATATGTATACAAAATAATATATAGGTTTCATTTATTTTTAATTTTAAATTATTTATTTCTGTTTATAATATAAATTTTTCCTTGTTTTCGGAGATAAGATCGGTCGGTTTTCGCGTCGCGGTTGATTCAACGTTGTAAAGGCGGCCGTAGTTCAAGCTTCGTAATGCGGCGATCGCACTTCGCGTACGCACCACGGAAACGTTTCGCGACACGCGCTTACAAACACTACGCCCCATATAAACAATGATCATTTCATCATTGAGTATTGTTTTCAATTTATCAATATTTTTTCTTTCGTTTTTAAAAAATAACATTTTTTTTCTAATTAATTTTTTATTTTTATCTTTTTAGTCCAAAAAATTATTAAAAAAAAATTTTTCACTTAGACAAATTTTTTTTTTTAAATGAAATGAAAACAATTTATTTTTTTAATTATTAATTTCAATTTGTTTTTCAGGCGATATAGGTAACTATTATTATGGACAGGGACATCCCATGAAGCCCCATCGTATACGTATGACCCATAATTTATTATTAAATTATGGTTTATATAGAAAAATGGAAATATATGTAAGAATTATTAATAAAACGATTTTGATATTGGTGTTTGATTGTTTCTTATTTGATTTGTACTATTTTCAGCGTCCACACAAGGCGACAGCTGATGAAATGACAAAGTTTCACTCTGATGATTATATCAGATTTTTGAGGTCAATCCGACCAGATAATATGTCGGAATACAATAAACAAATGCAAAGATGTATGATAATGAGTTTAATATGGGAATATATCGTAAATATATATGAGAATTGATTTTTATTTTATTTCTTCGATAGTTAATGTCGGTGAAGATTGCCCCGTATTTGATGGTCTGTACGAATTTTGTCAACTTTCTGCAGGAGGTTCTGTTGCTGCTGCAGTGAAGCTTAATAAACAAGTATGTTTGGATTTACTATCATTAATTAATAATAAGTGCGGGTATTAGCGAACTGAAACAGCGATAATTGCCCGTTAATCAAATTTTTTCTTACAGCACGCACCGAATTTAAAAAATTGACAAATCATTTAATATCACTGTTACTTTTGCCAACGAGTAACAGGCGTAACAAAATAAATGAAAATTAACATACTATTCGATTTTTAGGCTTCTGAAATTTGTATCAATTGGGGAGGAGGTCTTCATCATGCGAAAAAATCTGAAGCGTCTGGCTTTTGTTACGTAAATGATATTGTCTTGGGTATACTCGAACTTCTCAAATATCACCAGAGGGTTTTATATATCGATATTGATGTCCATCATGGAGATGGCGTTGAAGAGGCTTTTTATACAACAGATAGAGTCATGACTGTTTCGTTCCATAAATATGGTGAATATTTTCCTGGCACTGGTATGTACATTAATTTTTTATTTTACTGTTTTAAAATTCTTTCACAAATTGTTTAAATAATCTGTTAAATCCATTCTTTTAGGTGATTTACGTGACATTGGTGCAGGTAAAGGAAAATACTATGCTGTTAATATCCCATTGCGTGATGGAATGGATGACGAATCTTATGAGTCTATATTTGTGCCTATTATATCTAAAGTAATGGAGACCTTCCAGCCATCAGCTGTAGTTTTACAATGTGGAGCAGATTCATTGACAGGTTACTTTTTTTTATTTTGATAAATTGAAATTTGATTTGTTTAATCTCATATTGTCGTTTTTTTTTAAATAGGAGATCGTCTCGGATGCTTCAATCTTACAGTAAAAGGACACGGTAGATGCGTAGAGCTTGTTAAGAAATTCGGACTTCCATTCTTACTTGTCGGAGGCGGAGGATATACAATAAGGAATGTGTCTCGCTGTTGGACATACGAAACATCTGTAGCTTTAGGATGTGAAATAGCTAATGAATTACCATACAATGATTACTTCGAATATTTTGGTCCTGATTTTAAATTGCATATTAGCCCCAGCAATATGACAAATCAAAATACGCTGGAATATTTAGAAAAAATAAAAACCAGACTTTTTGAAAATCTAAGAATGCTGCCGCATGCACCCGGAGTCCAGGTTTGTTTATATATCAATTTTTTTCTATATACCACTTATCATTTGATTGAATTTTTTTGCGATTATACTAAATTATTGCATATTTTCTAGGTTCAAGCTATCCCAGAGGACGCTGTCAATGATGAATCTGAAGATGAAGACAAGGTTGACAAAGACGAAAGATTGCCACAAGCTGATAGGGTATTTTTTAATAACATTAATACTGTTTTTTCAGTCTTGAGCCAATTTTATATTAAAATTATTGTTATTCAGGATAAACGAATAGCACCCGATAACGAATTGAGCGATTCTGAAGACGAAGGTGGTGCCGGAGGTGGGACTGGTGGCACTGGTACGGGAGGTGGACGTAGAGATAATCGTTCATACAAATCGGGGGCACCTCGAAAACGACCACGCCTCGACAAACAAGAGCCCACATCGACCATCAATAATGTGAAAGACGAAGTTAAACGTATGTTGTCTAGTATTAGGTTGAATACTGTTTTAAATAGTTGTATTTTATTTGTGTTTATTTGTTAGCTGAAGAACCTAAAGACGATGTTAAAGCTACCAGCACAGATGACGGAAAAAAGGAGCCTGTAACAAATCCATGATGGTCGCGTTAAGCTGACAGTGGTTTCATTGGTCTGTCACAGACTGTAAATGCATTTGGAACATTATTGATATCAATTGTAGGCTTAAGTAGGTACCTATTTTAAAGAGTGGTTGTGTGATTATATGTCTATGTGATTTAAGAAAGTGCGAGTTCGGTACTTCTTCATAATATGTTCGTTGATTTATATTAATGACGAATGAAATTATAATTATCTACAATGTTCATTATTAATTTGTCTTTTCATATGTTGAATGTTTTGTATTTTTTTCATATGAAACAAGATATTATTTTGAAACATCGAAAATTGTCGATAATTAAAAAATTAATTGATTTCAATATTATAAATTGATTATCTATTGAAATTATGAAATTTGTGATTTGAATCACTGCAATAAAATCAAATCACTCGCAAGAGTACTGTGTTTGTGAATGTATCTTGACATTTTTATGCAAACTTATCTCACATTTATTTGTTTATAAATGTGTATACAAAATAGAATATTTTATGAAATATTTTTATAGAATTAAATTTTTTATCTAGATATTTGCACATTTTTGTTAAATTCATAAATTTAGAAAATCATATAAGTTGTTCTTTACAAGTTTTTGTGTGTCAATGATGGTTCGTTTAATAACGTAAAACTATTGTAAATACAATTACATTTTTTTTATATATTGCAGATCTCATTTGTTTCATATCAGTACATTTTTAGTTTTTTTAGTAATTAGCTGTAATACTTAATTATCAAACCATTTTTCTCATTATAAATTAATAACATTTATTACCTAAAGATTTATAGATATACTTCTGTTAAATTAGATTTTGTTTAGTATAAATGACATAATGGTTTTGTATTTTATTCAAACCATTTATGCAACCGTATTCATAATTATTTCAAAAGTACAATTATTTCTAATTATGGATTGCTATTGGCCAATTACATTGTATATTCATTTTCTTATTAACGTATCGGAAAGTGGATTGTTTTTATCACACATGTGACTAGTTATAAGAAACAATTTTATTGATAGACGATTAAATCTGTATTTTTGTATCAACAGTAAATCAACTTCAACATTTCACCGAAAATTTTTTTCATTCGCTATAGAGACTTAAGACATTAACATTGTATCAACGGGTGAGTTTCATCAGACGTGCACAATACGAAATACTATAAGATTTTGAATTTTATACTCTTGTATATATTCATATAGTGATAATATTTTTTATAAATATTATTTTTACATACTTTCGGCACAATTAATTCATGAATTTCACATGAATTATAAAAATATATATGGAGACAAGAATGTATTAAATTTTATTAGTGATTTTAATATTTGTCACTAAGTACGCGAGAAGTGTTATACACATTCTCGCAATTCATTTGAGATTTTGAATCACGTCAGAAAAATTTGCTTCACATTTATGTACACTTCTAGGTCTATAGTTTTTACCTTATGAATGAAGTTGTAAGGATCGAAGTAGTTAGTGAATATTCTAAAACATGTATTTTCGAGAAAAAAAAAATTGACATCCAAATGTATTTTGAATTATAATAACTGTTGTCATTTTTTTTTTATAAATTTCTAATATTGGGTATACTATAATTTATTAATAATCCTCTTCGCATTTTGATTTATGTAATTGGGTAAAATCACAAATGGATAATTATTATTTATTGATTAAAATAAAATAAAAAAAATAAATTGTCCATTTTTATTATACGCATTTTCATATACAATTATCTATCACATGACTTTACCTTAAGACATTAATGAAAAAAAATAGAAAGCTCATATTCAAGAAGTTATTCTAACGATAATACTGATTCCAGACTTGGTCCCGATTTACCTTCTAAAAGCGGACCTCCGAGGTAATAGAGGGGATTTTTAAATATTCTCGAATTATCATAGAAAATAGTTTGAGGTCGCACAAAAAATTTTCTTTGATTAACATTATCGTTTTTCTTGGGCTCGATTTTATCTTCTGAATCTACAACAGTAAATTATGAAACGCTATATAAAAATTACTGAAATACTTGTGCCGATGTACATACCTTCATGCGGGTCCTTTTCAACAACGACCTCCTTTTCAAAGTGGAAATCTTCATCGGTCTGTGCAACATAATATTTTTAGAAATACAAGAAGATTCATTCGACTATTTTATTAGTGCGATCATGTTATGTGTGTTGAATTCATAATGTGATGGTAACGTGTCACAAATTAGTCAAAAAAATTCCCACCTTTTTCTGGTCTATGCGTTATGTAGGTAGCGTAAACACATGGGAGGGTGTTGGGGACGGATCGAGGGAACGTTTGAATGTTATGAAAAATGAAGTTTTAACGGGAAGTATTCGAGGGTGAGACTTGTTAAGCGTTAGATGCGAGTAGTTCGCTGGAACCATGTTCGTCTATTTTAAATGGTAGCGGAGTTGTGAGTGTTGGAGGCCCTCTTGCCATTTTACGTTGTCTCTGTGTTGCCTATTTTCATGAAATTTATTATATGTATATTAGTACTATATAAACAATAAATACAAATTATAAAGAACAACAAAAAAAAGGATCAAATTATCGACAAAATTGTTAAGTATGGCAAACACTTACCTTTATAAAATTGGTTTTGTCTTCAATCAATTGGAGATAATTTTTCGTTAGTCCCTTACTACATAATGGTTTCAACTCTTTTTTTAATGTAAAATGCAGTAAGGGATTACAGATAATTTTTGAAATGAATATTATAAATTGTTTAAATTCACAATCGATATAAATTATAACTGATTTTAATTCCATTCATTGCATGCAAATTTTTCAAACAATTCATAACAATTATTTTAAACAAGGAAATCAATCTAATCTATTGATAGTTAAAATAGCGAATGTTTTGGAAAGATATATTTATACACATATACAAGTTTGTAGCAAATATTAGTAAAGCATCATTTAAATAATGGTGGTAAAATGTGACAGGGACATTAAATAACTACAGATTTTTATAATTGATATAAAATATAAATATGAACATACAAGCATAAAACTATATTTTTTTGCAGATGCTAAATGAGGGGTAAGGAATATCTAGCATTTTTTATTACTGCGACATTTCTACAAAAAGCTCAGGTGAAACTTTAATACTATTGTGTTAATTAATCAGGAAAATACATTGCTGTAAAACATTAAATTTTCGATTTGGTGTGTATGAATAGCATATTAGTGTTTTCCTATATATTTGTTTAGTTATTTTGTCTTACTAAAAGTATAATAATTTGTGAAAATTGTGTAATGCCTTTTTATGATAAATTATTAAAAAAATTGTAAATGCGATAAACCATTGTGACATCTGATTATATGAACTTATCGAAAAGATTTGTAAATCTACTTTAAATACAAAAATCTGAAAAAGTTAACTACTCAACTCGATCTATCAAAAATTATATTTGTACTTAAATTTTATATCAATCGATTCAAACCATTATAAAACAAATGATTTATGGAAATTTTTACGATGGATTTCAAATCATGCAATTTCTGATATTCAAACATGCAAAGTAGTGAAGTTTTACATTCTCAATATATAATATCTACATGCCAAGTGCTATATTTCATGATTTTGTATAAGCATAAATACTATATGGGCATTACAGTTCTTGCTTGTATCTTGGAAATGTGAGTTTGCCAAAGTCAAGCTTATCTAGATCGCATTCACTTATTGACGATAATGGGGCACGTTTGCTTACCGCTGGAGGTAAGGTAACCGATTCTTCAGATGCTAATCTAGGCATCTGACTAGTATTGTCATAATCATTTTCTGTGTCACTTTCAGCACTGTCCATATCAGTTATTTCTTGTTCTGGTGCTAACAATTCCGATGCTTCTGACAAAGGTTCCCATGCTAATTCTTGATCAGCTACGCTATCTATAAGAATATAAGTTTGAAGTATATTTTTCTGTGATGCAAATTTTTAGAAAAAATAATGAACCTCTGAATGTAATGCGTTTCGGTTGAGTTGATTTTGGTTTGTGACTGTCCTCTTCTTCGATCTCAGTATCAGGTGTATTGATGACAACAATTGGTGTTGTTACATTAGTTATCGGAACTTCGTTCGTACTTACTCCATTTGGTTTAGTTGGAGGAGCTTTCACACCATTTTGGACAGCAATAGTAACGGCTTTCTTAGGAGTCGTTTCATCAGTTGATATCTGCAATATTTTTAATGTCATAATGAAATTAAATTTTTGGAATAATATTTCCGAAGTAGTACTTACTTGTTTATATGTATGAGATCTAAGTCCTAAACCTGGAGATTCATGCATTTTTGTTGCTTGTTCTTTACTCCAAATAATGTTTTCATCGGTTTCTCTTTCTAATCTAGCTTTGTGTTGTCTGTTACTTCTCCATACCTTAAAAAAATCAACGAGTTACAGAATTATAATTTTTGTATACTCATTTTTTATTTTATCAGAAATTGTAACTTAAAAAACTCACCTCATATGAACATGCTATTATAATAATAACAAATATAGTACACATGATGATAAATACAACATTGGTGCTTTCCTCTTTTTCAGAAACATCATAATGCAAAGGTATATATGGAATGCGGGTTGGCGGGTCTTCAACCCATGTTTTGTCTGTACCCTATAATTTTTTTTCATAATTATAATTAAATAATGTATTCTCAACTATAAAAAAGATATAAGGATGAAAATTATTTACAAGGCTACTATTATGAATGTTCAAATCAATATTTTGAAGTTGCAAGTCTGTCGCCAAATCAAACCTAGAAGAACACTGAGCGCTTCTGACTCCTTGTGAATTCGTAACAATTACTTTTTCTGCTCCGTTTTTAGTGAAAAGCATATATTCTTCTAAAGGTTTCATATCATATGAGTTGACTGATAAATAAATATCTGAAATCATCAATAATATTTATAGTCGATTCTAGATATCAGAATATTATGGCAACTAAATAATAATTATAATTATTACTAGATAAACATCCACTGTATCCTTTGTAAATAGCGAAACGGGGATCAGTAGTATTGACACCACCTATCTGAACTTCATTTGAACCAGGATCTTGCGTAGGAATGAATGTTTGAGTAGTTAACGTTACGAGTTTCACTTCTTTTCTGTCTATTAGAAGTGAAGCTTCAGTTCCATTCCGAGTATAATAAATAGCGTGACGTGCACCTGCAAATTTTAAAATTTCAACATTGCCATTTTATGCTTATTCAGTGTCTTGAAAACATGTTCTTACCATTAAGGAAATTTCGTTCTATTATTTCAGCTCCATATACAGCATCTTCTCTATCTTCTTCAAATTTAAGATGTCCATCGGGTGTTATAGCGATAATTAAGTAATAACTGGACCTATAAAATAACGTATGATTTTACATTTTATGAATATATGAATGTGAATAATATAATGTTTGGTACAATAAGTTAATAGAACGTCAAATTTTACTTACTGATTATTAGTTTGTAGCAATAAAAGTACAGTATTCTTTTGTCTAAGATCACTGCTTGAAAATGCCAATTGTACTTTGATCTACAAACATGTTATCGAATAATTTAAGAAATTCATAGAATTTATATAAGATTGATTAAGGATAAATTAATTCACTTTTTCCACAAATCCTTCCAATATAAATTTTCGTTGCAAAACACTTTCTCCATTAAAATCAGCCCCTTTCTCTTCCATACAAAATTCGCCAAAATAACTTGTATGTTCACAGTCGCAAGAGCTCTCTTGACGGCTTATATCTTCAGTACAAATGCCACCATTCTTGCATGGCTCCAAATCACATCTCATATTACAATGAGGAAGTACTCCAGTCAAATCTGAAAATTTGTGGCTAAATTAGCATATTCACTAAATAATCGACTGATTGTATATTTTTCAGTATTCACCTTGATCAAGACTTTGTTGAGCTTTCAAAGGCAAGTCAACTACATGAGTACCTATTTTTAAACCTCGAACACATCCTACATAACCATTTGTACCTTCACCACCAGCGTTTCCAGGTTGTAAAGAATGAGGGTCCATTCCTCCTAAATTAATTTGGAAATAGTCAGCTGGTGGTGCTGGAGGTCGTTGAGGTTTTAAAACCTCTGAAAATATAAGTGATTAATATACCTATAGTTCAATTTTTTGAATGATTATGTTTATAATCAGCTTAAAATACAATTATTTTACATAAAATAATACCTGTTTCTGGATTTATCCAAGGTTTATTAGAATATTCAGTTAAAAGTAATGCCGTTTTGTTTATTGTAGAATTTCTTTCATTCACATGTAAAGTAGTTGAGTTTTCATCACGAATAATTGCCACTTGAATACTTTCTCCTTTATTGATATTTTCATAAAACACTGATATGTTTATTATTTCAATGCCATGATTAAAAAGATAAACAACTCTGTTTCCTTGAGCAACATATAGATGGAAAAAATTGTTCAAATGGTCATTAGCATAGAGAATTAAAGCATCACTATCATATGTTCTTAAGTTGACTAGAAGATTTTCAAACATCATTTTTTTAAGTCTGGTTTTTTCTTCAATTGTTGTGTTTGCAGATAAATAATTTCTTCTTAAATAAGATTCTGGTGTTAAGAATGTTAATGCCTTTGTGTTAATATCTAAAATTAATTGCAAATAATGCATTTAAAAATCGGTAAATGTTCACACTATAAAAATATCTATATAAATAATACTCACTAATTTCGCATCGTGTACCAAGATGTGCCCATGGATTACGACAAATACATTGGAAAGTAGACCATAATTCTTTGCAAATTGCTTTGTTTTGACATGGGTTTGGAACACAAGATGGCTTGCAATCTTTGATAATTTCAGACAAATGTACAGACATATAACTGTATATATCTAAAATTTCACCATTAACTACAAGTCCTCTAAAACATCCAATTAATCCTTGTTTCACAGCTGATATTTTTAAAAGATCTCTAAAATGATAATTTGAATGTAAACAGAAATAAAAAGATAATAAGGAAATAAATATAAAATGTATTATATTTACGATGTTGCTCCACCAATAAACATGGAACCTTCAAATGGACCAAATTCTTCTTCTAATGTTAAATTCAACATTTGATAATTTGTATTCAGCATGAAACGTACATGGTAAAAATTATAATCGATCCATATTTTATGCCACTCTCCACCATTTAATTTTCTGGTAGAATTGATTACCATTTCTCTGGTAGTTCCGGTGTTCAGTGTGAAATTAAATGTCAACTGATAATCTGATAAGATCAATAATTAATATTTTCAAGGTATGTATTTAATTATTTTTGAGAAAAAAATAAAATTACCGCTTGTCAATGCTACCATAAAAGAAGGGTAGTTTGGTCGTATTGGTGGTTGAAATAGTAAAATAGCACTTGTTCCAGTTGTTCTGAAACTGAATGCAATATCACCTTTTCTCCATCCGGGTACTTCAATGTATGATTGAGAAGTAGTAAAGGTTACCACATATTGCTGAGTATCTGAAAATTAACGTTCAAATGAGATAGAGCTAATGTGATTGAACCTAATTTATTTCAAAGAAAAGTGAATTTATTTTTCATTTTTAAAATTGTAAAAATCAACTATATTACATATTACACACTAACTGGTTTCAACACATTCCAACGGTCCCAACGTTATTCGCCCCCTAGCATTTTCATCCAAGCCTTTTTGTTGCAAGAATACCATTTCAGTGATTCCCAAACTATGAGGATGTTTGTAATATCCTTCATCGGAATGCCATTTATTTTCACTTATATCACAGTTGCAGGACAATGAAGAATCTATGCATGTTTTATTCACGCTGCATGGACACGATCCTCTAAAGAAAAGTTTATTATATTGAGTTATTTAACTATACTTAAATTATTTTGGGAAAAATTATAAAAACATCGAATCACTTTTTCTCATCTCCAATATAATCCACTGTAACGTTTTTCACTGAAGAAAGAAACCATGTAGCACTGTGCAATTCTAAGGGAGCCATATAGCAATCATATTTTATATATTGACTACAATAAAGAGAGTGAGAAATTAGTTCTTGTAACATTTCTGCTGTAAATTCTCTGTATTTTATATTGAATTTAAAATTTCCCTCTTCTGCATATCGTACGTCCTATAGTGTTTAAATTATTTTTTTGTGTTTATTGCTACTAGTAATAGTGAATTTTGAAGAGTTAATGTACTTACAATTTGACTGGGAAGATTGTGTTCGACTATTGTTTTTGTAGCATCTTCTGATGTTTGAAATTCACATTTCACGTGAGCTGGAGGAAATCTTCCATTACCATCAATATCAATAAGATAAACACCAGGTTGGGTGTGACCTAGTAAAGCTAACTCTTCACATGTTTTTCTGAACGTAGCAAAATGACAATTTTGTCCAATGTAACCTGATGATAGTATATATATGATACAAAAAAATTGAATTCTTTTTACAATTAATATTATCTAAAGGTAATTACCTGTATCACTACAATCACAATATATTTTATCATTTTTCACAGAACATCGCCCATTGTGTTCACAAGTGTTTGGTCTTGAACATGGATCTATAAAATTGCAATTATCTATGGCAACTTGTCCAACAACTCTTTCGGTTCTTATGGCGTATCTTGGTTCTATAAATACATTATTTACTTTTATATCTTTCATACAGCCTATGAGACCTAAATTTGCAGATTTAAGTCCGCTTCCGATTATTACTTTGTCACCCAGATAAAATTCTAAACCTGAAATTTTTTTCGTTGGTATGTTTCTTTAATAGGTTATAATAATACAAAAATTTTCACTTATTATGATGATGAAAACTTTACCAAACATTTGAGTTTCTTTATTTTTGTAATCTACCGTTAATTTTATAGCTCCCTCTTTATATTCCAGTTCTACAGTATGCCATGTTCCATTAGTATCATATTTAACATAAGTCAAATGAGTAACATTTTTTCCTGAATCAGGTACCAGCTCAAAACGAATTTCTCCTTTGAACATTCTCACCTATAATAATCAAAAGAAGCTATAAATTAAAACTACTTGTGATGATTGAACTATGATTAATTTCATTATTACCTCCCAGAAACCAGCTCCAGATTTCGTAAATATATCACTATAAGCTAGAACTGCCATATTTTGACTTGACTTGAAATCAAACATCAAATTCAAGGATGTTTTTGTATCAATTGGCCACCAAATATGTGAAGAGGCAAACGGATACGTAATGGGTATTACTTCAACGTCAGTTTCATAAAACTCAGGTTCCAAAACTCCAATGTAATGAACTTTTGGATTTCCTTTTTTCAATTCATACAAAATTGATATATCATTGAAAAAAACATATTTAAAACTTCCAGCAAAATTATTATGTGATTTTAAACCACTTTTGTCTTTCAATTTGGGTCCACCACCAATATATATTTCGGGATCGATATACAAATGATATGATGATCCAGGGATTTCAAATTCTTTCACATATTCATCGAGTGTTACAGTGACAGTTTTGTTTACATGATTGATTGTTAGATTATTCCAATGATTTGAATTTATATAGTGTCCGATATAATCACTCAAAACTCCTTCACCAAAATCCATTTCAATATACACAGATTGATTATATAAAGATGCTGCGATGTAATGGTGTTTTAATGAACTAGTTTCTCCACTGGCATAAAATAATGCAGAATCATCGAGATGAGTCTAGAAAAGAAAAATATATGAAAATATGCTCTTTTTGATATCATATTCCTCTTTTTTAATTAACCTTAAATATTAAACTTATTCTGTTGATAGAAGAATGCACTCGATCTTTCCAATCATAAACTCTATATGAAACATAACTCGATCCACGAAGTGTTAAAACAGTAGCAGCTACAATCATAAACCCACATTATTTTTAAATATTATGTGAAAATATTTCAAGCAAATTAAATGAAATAACCATAAATATCACAAAGTTCTCCTTCGTATTTCATTCCAAAGCAATCACAAGAATATTCATTATAATGATTGATACATTTTGATCCAAAAAAGCAAAGATTTTGCCTTGTACGACATATGCTTGTACATCCTTCATTTACATTTTCATGTTTTGTTGCTATTAATGGCTCAATAGGAAGTAAATCTGATGCAGCTTTTCCAGAACTTAAAATAACATCACTTATACACCCTACAAAGGACTCAATAATGTATTTGACTCCGTGAAGCTTTTCTTCTGAACTTAGTCCTATAAAAAGTATCTGGTTTAATATATTATGAGTTAGAAACATGATTCTGTTTTAAATAGGCACTTACCACCAACTAAAACAACTGATGTGAGATTACTAGATATTCCATAATTAGTGTCATGATTAAGTCCTTTTAAATAAGCTTCTTCTTGGTGTTGATCAACTTTAGCAATAAGCCTTGCTCCATGGACATCAATTCGCACAACAACGTTATGCCACTCGTCTTTGTTTAATCCTTGTCCTACAGTTACTGAAGTTAAATGCTTTCCAAAAACGTGGACAGCTAAAAATAGTAAAAATCATAATTGTATTCAAACACATTTTTAGCTGAATATAACTTTTTTTTGATAAATCTAATTGTATTATTCGAACCTTTAAGTTGTCCTTTTTCTACAATTACATATAATGCATAAGGTTGCATTTTAAGACCAGCCAGATTTTTCACGTTATGATATACAAGAAGACCATGTGGAAGACGAGTTCTGAATCTAAATGAAATTTCCCTGCACAGTCTGAAAATATATAAAAAAATTAAATATTACTTCTGTTTCAATCGAGAAGAAACTATTTTCAATATATTTATACCGCAGCTGAAATCGCTGAATAACCTCCCCGTCGAGTTGAATGAAAGTATTATCTTTGGCAAACATAAATGTCTTATGATAACCAGTTTCAGCAAATGTAAGCTCTTTTCCTCTATCATAAACGGGTACAGGGGGTATGGTTGAAAGTGGGGATATAAATGATGGTTTTGAAGTTGTACTCAGAGTTGTAGTTAAAGAAGCTGAAGTGAAGTGATGATTTGTAGTGTCTAAAATATTTACATATGTACATGCATATATGTAACAATTAATACATTGTTAAAATGTAGTAAATAATATTACGTGTGTGTCCAGCACATTGAAGCAGACATTCTGCTTCAGAATTAAATCTATTGGAGGGGTTTCCTCCACATCCACCCCATACAAACATAGTACAATTACCAGGACCTTTTGGACTGCCATCATAGTACCATTTTTGTACAGAACTTTTACATGGTCCTACGTCTGGTTGGCCTGTACATAATTCTGAAATTTATAAAGTTTGTATATTTTTGATTGTGATAAACAACCTAATTCATTTTGATATTTTTACCTGTATCAACCGGTTGGGAATCGAATGGTAAACTAGCTTTTGCATTTTTTAATATTAAGTAAAATATTATTAAAAAAAATATCTTATATCTAATGATGATCGTTGATCTATCTGGCTCGCCATTGTGCAGCATTATTTTCTTTGTGGAACTTCCTGTAGATGTCCCGATGGCGATATTTTAATATTTTTAAAGGCACCATGAAGATTTCCGTGTTCTTAAAATTAAAAAATAAAACACAAACATCGAAATGTAAATAAAATTAAAATGAATTTTCTTTTTCTACTTTCAAATGGTTTGAGCTTTTTTATTACAGTATAGGCGACGTAATATTTGATCAAATCGGCTATTTACGTTCACAGTAAATAACGATAATATCATAAAATTTTATCGTTTTATTATAGTTGGTTCAAAACAATGTTGGTTTTGTGAGATATATTCATAGATGGAAAATAATGAAAGATGCAATCGCTTATCTGTAAGATAGTATGAAATTCGGTTTACAAGTGTACCCAAGTTTATTTATGAAATTATTTTGGGAAAATTTCTGAAAATATACATTAAGAACTTTTGTCGTAAGAGTTTTTTTAGAATGATTTTCAACGAATACTTGCGAATCGATATTAAAAAATTTAATTTTAACGTGAGAAAATGTAGGACAAGTTTAAAGCTTTGTCACATTACTCCAAACAAATGTCAGCTATTCTCAGTATAAAATTACATTTCTGGGTTCTAAGCCAAGTTCCACTTCCTCTTGACCGACCTGGCTAAAGTAAAAGTGGAACTCCAATACCAAAAAGGCACATCGATTAGATAATATATATTATATTTATAAAAAAAACAGGGTTTAAATTGAATACTATAATTAATTATAAAAAAATCCACTAATTTTATTCGAAGATATAGAAAATGAGCAAAAAATATTTCAAAAGAACAAATGCAATTCAACTGAAACTTTTGTATTCTACCATAAGTACAAAGCATAAATTCAAAATGATTGTATAAATAGAACAAATAGTATTTTTCGAAATAGTGTACTTCACACATGTAATAAAGTAACCCACCTTGGCACAAAAACTAATCGAAAATAATAATTGATTGAAAAAACCGGAATTCCGAATTATAGTTTGCGTATTGAAAAATCCGAAAATTTTCACAACATTCTTGAATATTACTAATTTTTCAAATAGCAATAGCATATATTATATTATATTAGTATATTATACCTAAGTACAATTTTATTTAAAATAAAAAAAATCGAAAATTTCCATCAAATTTAAAAACCTGTTGAATCTCTATTAATTATTTAAATTGAAGCTAACAATCTTTTTTTGTACAAATAACAAAATTTGGTTAATGCTCATATTATTAGGACATTATATACAAATAAAAGCACATTTTTTATTGCAATATAATTTTTTAAATAACAAGTAAATCAGTCAAGTACACTTGCACCGGCGCATACACACACATAATATGAGTTAGACGCGCATTATCTCCAATATGAGTCGTAATAAAATAATCGTCACAATAACCCTCCAGCCGTTCAAATTGGACCGGACCGTGCACGGACACGGGACCGACAATCCCTAAACATAATTTGAACAGGATTCAATCCGAAAGGTCCACTATTTTCACCGACAACGACCTCAAAATCAATCCGAGTCCCGCGAGATCAGTCGTAGTCGGTTCGCGTGCGAAGAACGCGAGTTTTTGTAGGGGAAATTAGTGTTTGCGTGTGTTTTTCTGCGAAAATGGTGACATTTTCGGTTTAATGATGCTAGACAATGATGCTGACGATTTGAAGTCGAGCATTGCAATTGACACATCCTCTGTTTTTTCGCGGGATGTGCGTCATTTCGACGAGTCCTTGATCCTGCTGACTCTGTTCTGGAGTTGCACATTTCGTGATAAATTATCATCGAAAGTGTTCTAGATAAATGATTAAGAATTCTGCGAAATAATTTTTGAATTCCCATTCAAAATTTTGATGCATAAAATTTTCAATAGATGCAATCGATCGAAGTTTTCTTGAAAAAGTAACAACAACTTGATATTTTATTTATTTAAAATTTATATGCAAATTAATTTTTAACTTTTTCTTATTTGATTATCATTGTAATTCAAACTATTCGAAAAGTTACGAGGCAATAGCAATTGAACACCAATAGATTCAGTTTGTTCTTGAGCGTGAAACGGTCACGTGAAACGCGTATAAGGTTAGAAACGATTATATTATTCAACACATTCGTATTTTTATTGATAGCCTTTTTTATGACGACCATTAAATTATAATATAACTATTCAAATTTCCGATGGTTGTCGATTTATTTGACGAAAAAATATGGGAAAGTGTCCGCATTGGGTTTGTGCATTGTTCGCACTTGACTCACGCACGTACGCAGAAGGAAGCATTTGGGTTAAGGAGATTAAATGAAATGAGTTGCATCCCAAGAAAAATTATCGAATTAAGCGTACGATGATCTCTGGATGACCAATCTTTCATTTTGTCTGACGGTTATGAAGTTGAGTGCATGTGCGAATCTTCGAAGTGCTTTTGACGGAGTAATTGGTGTTTAACAGTAAAAATCAAGAGGCGACCATGGTTAGAATTGTACAGTATCGAAATGAATGGACCGAAATTATCATAGTTATTGACGTCAATTTTTTTAAAGCATTCACATGCAAATGAGTCTCGTTATGAGGCGTGCTCATGCGATCCACGACGGCAAAATATATGAAACTTAATTTACAAGCTCGTCTAATGTTTTATGTGTGTATAATGCGATATGATAATTAGTAGATTAGTTATTGAGGTTTCGTAATAATTTAAATAATATTAATGGTGTTTTTTTTGTATGTATTGATGTTCGAAAGAAATTCGTCAAGCGTCAGTGTAATGAAAGTTTCGAAGTATGAAACATAATATTCATTTTCCTTTTCGTAAAGAGAAATCCAAATGGTTGTTAAAGCAATAATTTAATAATGGTTAAATATTAGCATTGAAAATATATGAAAGAATACATTCAGCAGTAAAAGCTATTATATAATCATAAAATATTCTGTAGCCGTGCGAAAGAAAATTCATAAGAATAAGGAAAATTCTTAAAACATATTTTTTCGACATGGTGACATTTAAAGATCTTTATAATACTAAATTTAATGTTCAATTACATATTTGAGATTGAATCATAATCATGAGATATTTTGTAGTTGCGTAAATGAAAATTCACAGATAATTTTATTTACAGGATTATATTTAAACAATTTATAGCACATTAAATTTAAAACCAAACTACATATAATAGATGAAATTATTGGACTCACAATCATATGAAAGACCGATCATTTCAGATACGTAATCAATTTTATCAATTGTCTACACTCAAATACGTCAAATTGATCGACATGAAATGGAATTAAACCATGTCAAGAAATGATCGATCGACATCGGCTAGAAAATATTAAAATAAAAATGCGAAAAATCTGACACTTACTGATCAAAGCGACGATTTCTCGACGGCCATCATTGCTTGCGTTAATCGACGATAATTTTTGGTAATCTTCTGAACAAACAATGCACACAGAGCTGAACGTCGACACCGCTCAGAATCTACCGAATGCAAATTCAACATTTATTTCCAATACGAATTCTAAAAAAAACATACTAAACTTCAATACGCGCAGCAAAACAGGCCGTGAATCCGCGCGGGTACCTTCAATTAACAATAGCGTTTTTTGCTGACTTTTTTAATTTAAATTCAGGATGATCATTGGTTCGTTAGTCTTCACTTGGCACACACTGTACAGATTTCAAAAGTGTTGTCTGAAGACGTGTTGGCGTCGGCTCGCCGTCGTTGCGACTGGTCGTTGTTATCACGGTTGTTAGAAGAACCGGCCCTGCACGTCGTAGAGGTGGTCTTCGCACTCATCCTGCAGATTTTTTCGACGAAAAGTTTACATTTTTTATAGATCCGATGTGTTAAAGTGTGAAAAATTAGAATGTAGCTACGTACGAGGTGAACGGATAAAGTTATCGAGGAGATTCTAGTGAATTTGTTGCCGATACTCAACAGTTATAGGATCGTTGTTTAAAGATGAAAATTTTGATTTTTCGTAAAAAATATTCTAGCGTAATTCAAAATTGTTAATTTAATCATGATTTAATCTGATAACAAAATATCATACTTAAAAAAAAAAATTATCAAAAGATAAAAAATACAAGTGCATTTTGCATAATGAAGCGTTTCATAAATAATAATAAAAAAATATAAATCATTTAACACACTTTCAAGATAAAACTATGTAGTGTTATTTATTAGAAAAGAAATAAATATAACAATCTCAAAAAAATCTATGAAATCTCATAGATAAGTGAAGCGGTTTGTTTGCACAAGTAACATTCGAAATATTATAGATGCTTTGATTGATCGATAACCAACTCATGCCGCAATACCGAAAACATACTGATTCGACAAACATCTTCTGTGAATATCATTCAAAATGTAAAAAATGTGATTATTTTTGTTATTTTCGCTGGAAATTATTAATTTTTCAAACGAACCGTGTTGGCCTGATGGTCCTCCTGAGCTAGTCATTTCAGTCGGAGACGACCGGCACTCGCTGGATGTAATTCAATCAGTCGCAATTGCCATCCCGACTACTGTTGTCTCCACAGGGAAATGCGCTGCTGGATACAATAAATGTTGTCCTTTTTCTGGAGGAATAAATGTCGGGAAAATCTCATGAAAATTGCGGAAAAATTGCCTCATAACTGTTGGCGCTGCTTCAATTTAGCTTCAACAACGTGGGAGATTCTAAAATGGTATCACAAATTAAATAAAGGCTAAAAGAACTGTTGAAATATTTCAAGAAAATATAAAAACTAAAATGGTTAATATCATCATAAAAATTTAAAATACACATGAATATTCAAACCATATAATATTCAAGTATAATATTTTTACTCTCAAGGATTGATTCTAGTCATTATCAAAACAATTTCCTATACTTATTCAGCATAAAATATCATATAAATGCGATACTCGATACAATTGTAATTGCATACGTTTCGTACCTTCAAGGTTAGGGGCAACAATATCGAATTGTTGACCACAAAAACCGAAGACGAGCAATCGTAGAACGATGTGAAGGATTATCAACACTTTTTACGCCACATTATGTGAAATTATTGTATAATTTGTAGTGTAATAAAAAAGAGCCGAGAATTTCACGTGTCGATGCGTTGTTCTCAATTTGTGTCAATTCAGTGAAAAAATAAAATGAATTGTAAACGATGTGGTTAAAGATGGTCGGATGGTATTAAAGATAAACTACGCGCATTTACGCGTAAACTGCTCTTCCTGTAGTAAATTGTTTCGTTGACACTGAAAATCAAACATTGACAATGGTCGCATGAAATAAACGTTTTTAGAGGTTCATAATTGAGTTATTCTATTGAAAAAATGCTGCAGTTAATGTTTTCTTGAACACGTGCATGAGCAGAACAAGTAACATGGTTCGTTTGCTTTTCTTATCTTTTAAATTCTTGTTACGTTTCATTAGCTAAACATTTGTACTCGTTATGTTTATACTGAAAAGCAAATGTATCCAACTTTTCTAATGCGGATTAAGATTAAGACACCATTAAGTCCGTTTGCTAAAATCTCATAAGATTAAATGTTGCTAAGTGAAACAAGGGAAATCGACTTGCGAAAACGTTTTCACACCTGAATGTGAATCGTTGCTTAACTAAATTGTTTACAACCTAGAAATATTGAACTGAATATCGTCCTACGTTGCGTAACAGTCGAGAAGATCACAAAAATAAAATTTCCACGATTCACTATTGATTTAACAAAACTAAAGATATTATATTTTTGATATTCTAGGCGACGATTCGTCTTTTGTTATGAGGTCGACGTGGACAGAAAATTGTTCATGGTCTGAATGCAGAATGAGTGCAGCTAAGTGCTAATTGGTGTCAGAAGGTTCGGATCAAATAAAAATTGGAAATACATACTATTTTATTAAAAGTATGATTATCTTTTCATGGTTTTTCGCTTACTGTCGATGAATATTTGTCATCGCATTTCGAGATATTAGACTGGTTTTTACATCGATTTTCCCACATACTTAACTAAGTCGTTAAGATAATAATAATACATATTTTGTATGACTCATATTGAATAAGTACATTAATGAAATAGAGGTAAATTATATTATTATAGTAATTCAGTTTGTGATCTAATTTTGAAAATTTAACTTACATATTAAAAATAATAAGAATAATAGAAAACATATATTTCGAATATTAAAATGATGTAATATGATTTATCTAATAATATTATCAGTATATGTGTGTATACGAGACAATCGAAAGTATAAAAATTTTGACGACATCTATGAAAATTTAATAAAATATTCTACAAATTAAAATTGATTATAGAATTTATAAACGCTAAAAAACTAAGCGACATCTCTCGACGGATCTATTTTAGCAGTTCGTTTAATATTTTTATGTAACTAGGTACAATGTTTTTCAAATTAGATAAAGATGCAACGGTTTTATACATATCTCGTTTTTTAGTATATGTGAGTTTTCAAACATATTGTTAATTGAAAAATGACTCATAAGGAAAATATTGCATAACCATTTTATATTTAATCAACAAATGACTGGCAAGTTTTAACAAAATCGATAGACTAACAAGATTCACTATTGTACAACACTTCCTAGTCGTTAACAAACGATGTGCCAAATGTTGCGATACCATTCTTGGTGTTCTCATGTCTAACATTCCATATTTCTTTGCGGATATATAGTTATATCCAATTCACGACCATCATAAATTATAGTCTCGAATTTATGTTTAGACATAATAGAGTCGATAACGTATTTTCTCAATATGGATATGATTCATCTGAAGTTCATGATATGCAAAAAATATGGACTAATCTGATGAACGTAGGAGAAATTTTAAATATGGGTTTCTTCTTGCTATTCGTCGATGTCTCCTTAGAATACTTTCGGGGAAAATTTTAAAAATACGAATTCAAATTAAAATATAATAATGAATAACAACAATATTTAATTTTAGAACGTATTATCATATTAATTATGCATTATGAATAAGGATAATAAGATTGATATTAAAAAATACAAACTAAAAGAGCTATATCACGACCTTCGATTGTGAAAGATGATTTTTTTTATGCAGAATCAAATGAACGGTCATCAGATCGGTTAATCGTATATATTTTTTTTTATATATTATTATCGATGCCGTGACGGCACAGCGAAGCGAATCTGATTCTGAATGGAAACAAATTAGGAAATTCTTGTAGAGCACCAGACGAAAATGAAGCTCGCAAGAAGACCGTTATCCGCATCGAGCGAATAGTCTATTGGTTTAAATCGCAATAATTGGATAGATTTATTTTATATTATCTCGACTAATTTCTATTACGTTTGAACTTTCCGTAGGTCAAATCGGTTTGACAGCAAATAAATTAATACACGTCAATTGGTGGATGAGCCGTTGTTGTGCGTACCGTTACTTTATTGGTTACTCTCGAGTTCCAGTAACACGGATTACATAATTTACTATTTTACGACATCGAAGAATTTTTATATGGGTATAAATAATGATATTAGAATGAAAAATACGTGCATTTAGATGATTTTAGATGGTATCCTGCTACGCGAAGATTTGTGAATGCATTTTATCCAAGGACGATACCGTTCACTGTAAAACATTTATGTAGTTCGAAAGTTTCGGTATGCAAGTTGTATCGTGTGAAACTGAGTGTTTTGAATCGATTTATATGTATTCAGTTCTGTTAGGGATTTATTTTAACGAGAAATCGTTTAAAATTGTTAATATGTGTGTATCATTTTGTGTGAAGATATAATAGTATCATCAAGGCATTGAAAATATGTAATCGCCGTATTTATAGGTATTACATTTGCGACATGTTTCGATTTTAAAGATGATCGATGTAATAACGTATCACTAATTAGGTTTTAATGATAGTTATGAAATTTCAAGAAATATACGTTTGTCCAATTAAGAGTAATTAAAGGGAGATTTTTCCAGTCTGTTATAAAAATGAAAAATGTGAGTATAAAATAAATTTATAGCAAGCAAATAACTTATAAAAAATTACTCAATAAAAGTATTTAACATTGTAATATTTTATAAATTTTCTTTATATACACCAAGGAAAATTATCTACCAATTCTCGTGTCTTTGTGAAACAATTTACTTTGTAAAATTTGAATTCAGTTTACTTTCAACAAAACCACTGTATGTAAAGAATTTCAACGATTAACAATACATCAAACAAGATAAAGAAAAACTTGAAACAGATTTGAAACGAAATAGATATAAAATACAAATACTACAGATACAGATACAAAAACTTCTTTAGAAAAGTCGTATTGTATTTTTCGAAATTTATTTTTTTCAACAATATTAATCATCTTAAATGCAAAATTTATCAAAGAAAAGAAAAATCTGATACGAAAATTTTATCTGATTTTGAAGAGCGGGTTCAAACAATAAAAAATATTAAGATATAACATCTTAGATGAACCGAATATTTCCCGATATAAAAAAAAAATCGTCAAAGATTTATCTAATTGAAAATATATTATATTATGTGTAGTATGTATATGAATTCTATATCAATTTATATTTAACGCTTAAAAAAATATAATTTCTTTCAAACGGTAATCTGCGAGCGAAAAATTGGCGACAAATACGCAATATCGCTTCTCACACTTTAACCACTTAATCACTAGCATCGAGATTCGACTTATTCCAGGATTAGTCTCTCCGACTTATAGACGTAACGGGTATGTTTGGAAGTTATTGTTATTCATTGATACTTGGTAATTTCCGTAAGAATCCCTCCAAAACGTGATGTTTGTAGGTCATGTGCACTCAAGAAAAAAAAGATCCTCAGCATCAATGAATTATTGATCCTTTACTTTCAAGAACCATTCTGTTTACAAAAATTGTAAGGATGAGAGTATTTCGATCGATAAAATATTTTGTTTTTGTCGAAACACGTGTTCCGTTTTTTTTGTTTAGAAAGCCAAATATATTTTTTTAAAGTATTGTTATTTATCATTTATCATAACCAGCAATTTTCTAAAATGAATATACCATTAAATGCAAAAACTTGATGATGTCAAATTTACTACAAGCGTCTTATTTACCGCTCAAGCGAAATCATTCGACGCGCCCGCTCGAAGGATCTATTATAGCTAGAATCCAATAAGAAAAAAAACACGAAACTCCCGAAGCTTCCCAGACATCGCCGAGCGCATCCAACCGCCACAACCATCCAGCACGAAGCGAAGCCATCACGCTGCAAGCTTCAACGGCCACCACCACAGCCTCGCTTTTGCCTTTCCACCGCTCACCGAAGGCCTCGACGGTGCACCGCGGCTCAGTCAACAACCGTCCGCGGCGGGGAGAGCTTTTGCCGCCGCCATTGTCGACGACGAGGTGCTTGACCGCCGGACGCAGCTGTTATTCCGGCCTCGGATAACTGTATAGCCGTTTTTTCTCGTCGCGTCTCGTCCGGTGGTGGAGATCGCGCGAAATCCCACAAATCGGACGCAGTATAGTGCCCCGGTGCCGGGGACCGTTATCCCGGCGTGCGATCCAGAAATCGGTGACACACATAGTTGGTTTGTGCTAAATCGAGGTGTTCGTTTCGAGCGGTTGGCACATTTGTTGTTAAGGTGGTGACTGTAAGTGTAGTGTTCGAATTTCGCTTGGAATTAAAGTGTTATCGGCAAGCTGCGACGAGTTCGGATTTACATAGGCATTTGTGGAGCGATAACGGTAAGGCGATTTTTTTTGTTAATAATTCTGTTTTATCGTCTCGTAATAAGATATTGTGTGTTAAAAAATTGTGCGGAAATCGTTTGGAAAAGTCGCGGTCGGCGAAGAAATGTCGACGAGCGGTGCGATTCGAAAAAGAAACCCGATATCAATTTATTTTTTTTTGTATTTCGATGATCGATAATAATCGATGAAAACTCGAAAAAATAAACAGTGATAAATAAGAGAAATCGTATTTTGGTAGTGTCGTATTGGAGACATGAATGAGTGGTCATACTCAATAGAAATTTTGCAATATAAACTTTCACTTGTATTAATTTCGTAAAAATTTATTAGACACTAAAATCGCATAAAACCATCGTCCGATCGTTAAAGAATAATAAGCGTGGCTAATTACAAGGAAATTTTGAATATAGCACTTGAAATTTGAATCAGAATAGCTTTGTGTATATAGCATTCGAAACAAACTGGTATTCACAATGAAAACTGATTGCATTAAGAAGTTGAACTGTCACCGCGGACACGTCAGATGTTTTCATAATTAAAATTCGATACAAAATTTGAATATGCATGTTTGTAAATAAATGTTGTGTCACCGATTAGAACATATGACATAGTACAACAGTCAAAGAACAAAAACGACACCACTTCTCTTACTTTTGCGCGAAATCTTCCTTCCAAGGATGACACCGAAAACACCGCGAAAAATGTTAAATAACGGAATTCCGTATTGTATTGGCCGGTGTGCACGATAAAATCTTATTATAATTACAAATTCGATTGCAAAATTATACGTGGTAAAAATGCAACGGACCGAAAACGTCCCGGCCCGGTGGAAATCGACTCGAAGATTTCGCGGATAAATGTTTTCTATTTTCCGTTCGTTTCCCCTACCATTATGGCACTAGAAGAAAATACATTTGTCAAAAATTAGAAACTTGGCGCAAGACAACGGCTATTCCTTGTGATGAAAATAATACGTTTTGAAAGAAAAGTCCGTTATTTTTAATTTTTTCCGACATGACGCACTATGTATATTTACATTTTCGTACAATGGTGAAATTGATACGTCATCGGTTTTTTATATGTAAAGAAAACATCGTGTGACACAAAATGGTGAAAGATTAATAAATATAATATGATTTTACGTTAAAGTTTCTAGAACATTTTCCGAGACTCGTCCAGACAAAATCTGGATTTTCTAGTAGAACTACTCGCATACCGGAGACGCTTTAACAAAACGGGAAATCGCATTATCCTCCAGCACAGACTCGTCCTTACAACGTATTCAATAGTTAAACAATTTTCAATTTTACTTTTATTCGAATTTAAAACCCCCTTCAAGAATTTTCCACTCGACGAAGCGGACAACGGGAAGACGAACCCGTTTATAACGATCCGAAATTGCACTGTGAATAATCTCCATCGAAATTATACACATTATAATATAAGCACACACGATGATATCTCCGGCATTATATTCGGCCAAAGCGTTATGATCCGCTAAAAATCACACGATTTCTCGAAAAGTGAACGATCCAGCGTCGTTTTAATGACCCCACGAGCGTATTGAGTCGTCGAAAAATAAACAAATGTGAGGGTCAGTATGAAGTGATGGAATTATTAAGATGGTCATTTAGTATGCATATGCGTGCGGCTTGTCGTACGTATAACTGGTAGCTTGACGTATTGATGACCACCGCCTACAGATCGACATAACTGTACTGTCGTTTGAGCTACAAATTGCCACCAGAGATGCGATGCTGTTTTGGTCAGAGTTGTTGAACCTTTTAGTTAAGATAAGCAAACAAATCGATTCGAAAAAAAGCGGTTAAAATCCATAAATTTACAATGTTGAAACGGTGCCGGTTCGAAATAAGGTACAAAGACGTTGCCGCGTTTGTGAGGTTTTTAAATCGATTGTATGCATATTGAAAAGTATTTTTGCAACGTGAGAAGTTACTTAATAATGCAAATTCAACAGGATTTACGCACGAAAACAGATATTGTATCGCCGACGACATTATCAGATGCGAATTTGAATACGCGTTTAATTTACGTCGAATATACGCAACTTCTTAGTTTCTGTGCAATGCGTGTAATTTACAACGTATGCTATAATCGAATTTGCATAAGAAATGTTTGCGTGTAGATTGTCGCGTTTGTCATTAGATGATGTAATATCGAGATCGAATCATAGTGTTTTCGCATAACGAAATTGCTGTTATGAAAGGTCAACATACTTGTAATTATTTAAAATCGTTTCTAGGCTATTGGTATAAAAATAGGAGTGATGTACGTGAAGCGCTTAATGGAGTCGCTTAAAACGATTTTTCCTGCATTTTGCCATAATTAATACGAGTCGTTATTATGTCGAAATTGTAAAAAGCACGTCTGACCGCAATAGTTGCACTTCACTAAAAAAATAATAGCCTCGTCTTCTGAAGGTCGCACGTACGTTTCGGTGGTGTTGAAAAAAGCGAATCTTGCGAGTCCTCATCGACATTTTGCTGGTAAAAATGTATTTTTGGATTAGACATATTGTTCGGCGATCGTTCGATGGGAAATGTACCTTTAGATTGGCCTTGGCTTTTCAAAAAATCCAGCAAAAGACGCCTACGACTGGCCAGTGCTGTCGCTTTTAATGGTAGATGCTTTCGTATTCTTGGATGTTGTTTTTAAGATTTTTTAGAAGACAAACGCGTTCTTTCGGTATAAAAAATGATTACGTGTAAAATTCAATTAAGTTAATCACAAAAATTAATAAATATAAACAAATAATTACATATTCATAGAACATTATTTTCTCACGTATTCAATAATAACAGATTAATATTTTCAATGAAAACATCGACACGAACTATAGATTGATCACGAGATAAAAAAAGACTATTCGTTTTCTACTTTTTTCGAAGAAATTTTCCTCGATGATTGAATGCAATTACGAGTGTTGCATTTTGCATATGCAAGACGAGCTATTACGTTCGAATAATTGAAGACCGGCACGCAAACGAGAAGAGAAGATACGAAACATTAAACGTTTACAGACTTAAAAAACATAAATACGCCAAAAACGGAATCGGAACGAAAAATACATGATATGTTGCGTGTTCACGTTTCGGTCATTTTCCATGCGATTTTTTCCCGACGTGTACGAATGCATTTAATTGGTTACGCCATACAAAGCCGATAACGTATTATGCAACTTTTCGACATATTTTTTCTGAATGGCAAATCGGACACATTAGTGGATTCGCGGATTTTTTTTGTATTCAAATAGTTTTTCGAAAACCTACCCACGCCATTTTGCATCGAACTCGGGCAATTACTTCATAGCGCACGCCAGTTCACGGCCGGACGTATTGTTCAACAATCATTTTTTTTTTTTTAATAAATATTATTAAACGAAAGGCTCTCTTGAAGACGTTTTTCTATAAAATTACAATTACCGTTTCGCAAGTGTTTCAATTTCGTGCAATCAGCGATCGTCATCGCACGAGGTCCGCGCGTGAGTTCGACGTATCGAGTTTTTCGGGTCATCCAGAGCTCGATTTTTTTTATTATTATACATATTATATATAATATAAAGATGAATTTATGGCTTTTCGTGGTTTCGCAATCGTCGTGGCGATCTGCGACAATGGATCGATCATTGGCGTTTCGCAACTGCGAAACGTTGCTGTGGGTGCACTTTCGAATGGGTCGAAAGTGTTGCATTGTGTCAAAATATTGTAAAACATTTTATATTCGATTTGATAGGAAATATTGTATGGACTTTCGAATGTTGTGCGTTTGTTGTCTTATATTGTTTTTATCTGTATTTAAAGCGATATTGCGATTTTCTCATTATGCGGGCTTACATTTTATATTGCACATTGTGCTTTGTGATTTATTTTATGTATATTCTAAAAGTGAGATTGTTACTCGTTTTAGAATATTTTCCAACAATGAAAGTGTAAAATGTATACAAAGAAATTTTTATAATAATACCAACAATTGACATAGTAAAATTTTGATTGTCTATTGAAATAGAAAGAAAATGTTTTCAACGCACAATTAAAAAAGCAATACAAAATTTAAATTTTTATACGTATCATTCAACTTTGATGTACCTACGTACATCGTAGGTGAACGAATTGCAATTCCACAAGGAAAACCAGTGTCATTACTATTAACGCGGATAAAGAGAAGCAATTCTCTTCTGGTACGAAGGTCAACTCTTTTAACATTCGCCGATTGACAACGCCCTTTATTAGATAAAGATTACGACAGATCGCAATGATCGATTACTTCGGCGCCTTTTCATGGCGATAATCCGGTTCGGACTCGTCGAATGTGTACCGCCGATTATTTTTCCATATATAAACAATTCAAAAACTCGAGACAATGGTGTTTATGAAAATCGTTGTCTCAGCAACACCGCTCCCATTCACGACTCGTGTATGAATAATGAGTGGATAGCCATATGCGAAATGTCAAACATTGTTTTCAATGCGAAGGTCTTTTTTGGCGCTCTGTTTTTTTTTTCGATTCGATTTTTTTTGAAATTTATGGTCCTCTTTGCACGATGTGGGTTATAATGTGAACGTATTGTAGTACGGGGAGGTGGAGTCGTTTCTCATCAAGTTCCGTTTTTCATATGAGAAATCGCGCATTGTATCCGATTAAAATGAAAAGAAAAATACATATATTTTTGTAGATGATGATACGAATTTGTGATATGGATCAGAGGTCGGTTTGTCAAAGAGCACGTGCCGCAAATTGTTGGTTCAGATATTGTATTGTGCTCGGAATTAATAGACGTTTACATGTACTGTGATTTATTTCGATTAATGTTTTCGTATACGTATAATATATATTGTTGAAAATCGTTTTATTGTTGCTTCGACATATCTATGATATCTTGATATTTCAATTTATTGCACGTACAACATAAACAAAAGTTGAACTTGAAATCGATAGTGTGTAAAATCAGAACGCGGATAATGTCAGACAATGCTTTTTTTAAACTAATGTGTTTTGACCCGGACACAAATTAGCCACAGGAAAAAAGTTCAGAATGTTATGCGAGTTAAATGAATATGGACTGTAAAGTTTACTAGGTCCTTTTATTCGTAATTCGAAGATCCGGCTTTTGCGTTATTTACGATCAAATTTTACATCAAGCAGAAAACCGTTTTCGATGACTTTTAAACGACTATAAAAGGCTCGCGAATGGTACGTTAATTATATACGAGATTTTATTTGAACGTATTTCTTCAAGAAATTCGCATATATAATATTTAGTTTCCATTTTTTGCATATTCATTATATTGTCTGATTGCATTTTCATATCACGAGTCATATTAACAGTGCTGTAATGCAAGTCGAAACACCCAAGTCCGGTTTGGAAATTTGCAATCCGACATAATCATAGTTTTTTTTACAATACTTTGATTCTTTTTTAAATTCTGATTAAATAAATAATTTTTTGTAATTCGACTTTTTCGAAAGAGTTCGCGCACATTTGGTAATTAACAGAATTCGAAAATTCGTTTATAACATATCCATTTTTCACATAGAAAATTTACGATTATAATTTCTAAATTTCCATTGTGTACAGAAGATGAGACGATCCGTCATGGAAATTATGTCACAAAACAAACTTGCGCGAATCTATAATTGTATGAAAAGGTCCGTTCTCCGTTTTCGCATTAGTGATGCCTCGACGACTGTAACTTTGAACTGTTATTAATTTTCACTTTGGCTTTCAATGGGACATGTGTTGTATGCATTTTGAGGTCATAAGTAGAATTTTCGCTGAGCAATGACAGGTTGTATGTTTTTGTATCATATCTTCATTTTGAGCGGGTTTAATGTACAAATATTAAGGCCATCGCTTAGTTACGTACACTTACGTTTTTTTTCCAATGAAAATCTAAACACATTCGTTTGTGAAAAGATTTTTTTCGTACAATACGCATCGGCCGAACTCGATTTTACCAGTGCATAAGTGATTAGCACACATTTGGATGTTTTGAAAAGAAAATCGACGGACTCAATTGCGATATGAGCCGCTCAGTGTTGTGTTTTTTTGTGTGGATTTTGAAAAAAATAAATATTTTAACGAGTATTTACAAATATTTTCGATTATGATCTATTAGTTTTTAAATATAATATTATTTTAGTGAAAACGTTATATAGATAAAATTGTGTTCACTTTTAAAATTTGTGAAATTCAAGCTATACGAAACTTTAGATTTTCGACCTTCTTCGTTTTTACTCTTCCAAGAAACACGAAAAAACTCAAACAGCCACACCGAACCAAAAAAATAAAAAAAACATTAGTTCCATTTATGTCCAGGTCCAACAATTTTTAACCAACTAGTTAAGTGGGTCAGTCTGGAACGGTTCACGCTTTCGTGAGCATCGACTTCGCCAAACATCCGGCTATCGTCCACTTCTTGCACAACAGTTGCCGAGAATCGAGCCTCTATTTCCTCTCCAGACACTTCTCTGATCGAAATCGCCATATTCACTAAAAAAAACATCGAAAATTTAAAACCAATTGATCGTGGGAGATTGGGTCCGAACGATCCGAATTTTACGGCCAATTAGTTTATGGACGGTGCAGAGCGCAATTAACAGTTTTCGGTTTCGTACATTCGATTATATTGGGAAACATTTCAGAACGGTCCACAATGTTAGGCTAATGATGTAAAATTGTTCGAAAATTGTATAGTTTTGTTTTGAATGCGCAACAGTTTATTTTTATAAGATCTTAATAGTGGCATTATAAAAGTTGCGATGTGACGAAAAATTAATATAGCTAAACGGTCGTGAAAGTGAGAGGGCGTTGGGAAATGAGGAAATTTTACCGTGACTTATGGTATAGGTGCGTTTCTTTTGTCGCTTTTTCGCTATTAAAAAAATCCGTACTTCCTTTTCAAAGCGATGCGTTTTTGTCGCCGTTTATACTCTTTATATCGCTCGTTTTCTATGGGACACTGTTGGGAAAGTGTTAGTTGCGAAAATTAATTATTTTAGAAAAAAGAAGCACGCCGGTTGGGCAACTCGCTGTGCATTTGCAATCCGATTATGGGATAAATGGAAGCGTTTTGCAGCTTGAAATATTTCACGATATGAAGAGATATTTCTTGGGAAATTCGCAATACGCGCCGGCTCCACGTAGCCGGTCATTGAACGACGCATTTTTATATAATAATAAGCATAAATATAAATAAAAACGGCGTTATGTATGCACGGCGAAACACGATCGGGTACTTTTTCAACTTTTCGTCTCTGTTCTTTTTCTGTATTTACATTTTTACAAAAACGGTTAAAAAACTCTCATTGTCCAGCGTGTACACAGGAAACTTTACTGTGTACGGATGCTTCAGCCGTTGCACAACAATATATAATGACAATAGAAACAATCATTTTTATGATTGACACGCACGCGCGAACGAAACGCGTTTCTACATTTCGATATAAAAGGGTGTTATTTTCGAAAGTTAAATTCATTTTTTATATAAGACCCACGAAACAGTGACACACTTTTAAATAAGAGACACAATCATTAAACAAGAAACCCAATAATTAACATCGAACTCGAATGAAACCATACGCTACAACAATTCCACCATAAAAGCGACATAACCACTGAAACCGACGGTGTACGGAAATCCGGACATTTTATCCTTTTCCATTATGCACATACACACACCACAGGTGATATTAGTTCATGGTACCAGAGACAAAGACCAGGATAATAACGATTGCGATACGGGCCGGTGGTGTCCGGTGTAACGCGGGGAGTTGAACGTCCGGTCGCCGGGTCGCAACAACATCCACTTTTCGCATCCACAATTCAAGTATCCACCGTCTGTGGTGTGGTTGTCCACGCCACGGGTCTCGGGTTTCGAAGGAGGCTTTCGCGGTTTGGTTTTTAGGTTAATAAGCCGCAGTCCGGCTCGATTACAGTATGTGTAAAAAAATGAGATGAGTTTTACGTGATTGATTTATAAATAAATTTATCGTCAAAATGAACAGAATTGGTGTTCATTGACACTTATTGAAATAGGTTTTGTTTAAGAAATCCGCACACGTTTTCAATCGATTCGCACAAACAATAATGCACATACATCACAAACGCGACCTCGATTGATTATTCCGAGGACTCCTCGTCTAGACGAGGATCGAATCCAAACATATTTTACCTATTCGAGTAAAATATAAACAAATGTAAGAGTGTGATTCATCCGAACGAATGAAGTCATCGTTTAAGGAGACACAACGACTAGACGTGAATGTATTATCGGAAATAACGTTAGGGATCGGATCTCACATATGTATGTGTATAGACAGTTACGAGTGGAAAAAATGTAAGTGCGATAATTTGCCTTTCGAGTGCTCTCCACAATAATTTACCATGCGGATATTCACGAATCATCGCATTAGATTGAGGCGTTAAAACAAACACGGCTAGAAAACTCGCAGTCTACCGTTACGATTTATTGGACGTAAATCGCTTTTAACCTTATTTCGGTTCGCAGTCGCGTTTCGTATATTTGCTTAAACGTATTTAGAGCCGAAATGAAAATATTTAAGGCAAAGTTTTTTTTTAAATTTCCGATCGGTCGTTTTCCGTTGTCGACAAGACATTGTCAATAAGAAATCACGCTGAAAAAGTCAATGATTTATTCGGTTAGGTTTTGTTTCGATTTCTTCCATTAAAATACCGCAGATGTTTCTTCCCGTTTGTTTCGATTTCGGCTTGTTCCGACACGGTATGTCGACTTTCAGAAAAATAGAAATAAACAGAAAATCGTTTTACGATCTCGCGAAAATTCCACAAGTCGAGACAAACGTTCCAACAATTCAATTGCACTCGATGCGCAACGGAAACTTCTCACGCAGAACTTTTGGAAAATTCGCAATTTGAAATTCAAAAGTCGTCCGAAAAAGAAACATTTTAAGCTCGTTGATAACAAGGAGAGAGCACTACTCTAACAATTTTCATAGCTTTTCATTAAATTTTATGAAAAAAGCTTCCATAAAAAGGTATTCTCACATTTCTGCCTCTCAGTGTCGCTTCTCATACTTGTATAACGAGAATAAAGAAAAAATATTGCATGCCATAAAAGCGAGCAAAATAACGTTTCAAAATTGTTTTGCACAACTTGTGTTGATGAAACGAAGAAAAAGTTCATAATCGATTTGAGACCCACGCTTTTTGTGTGGTCACATAGCGCGTAATCTCTAATCAGCATACATTATTTTCAAATATTAGATAATATCTCTCGCATATTTCAATATACAAAATCGATAATTATTTCGTAAAAAAATATTAACCGTACGAATTAATTAGACAATAAAAACTCAACACACATTCTGCGACGATTTTTTTTATCGTACTCAAGAGTAAATAGTTGAATTTCCTTTTGAGGAAACCAAACAAATTATCACGAATTATTATATTCTCAATAAAATTAATCGTTTCAGTGAACGTTAGAGGGATTATTTTATTAACACATTGAGGCGTATCGCCTACATATCTAGGCCCTGTTCTGTCCGCATTTTTTCGAACCAACAATTAGGTTCTGATGCATAAAAAGGGCCACTCGTTATACGTTTCCGTTCGATTTGACGACTCAATTGTGAAACACGCGTATAATGGAAATATTTCACAAGTGTTTGTGAAATGCTAATCAAGAGTATATTCGTATGTGGGTAAAAGGAACAAATAATCGTCAAGCAATTGTGAACACAATCAAAAGATAATTCGAGCATTGCGGTCAAAACTTGCTAGTTTTGTTAGTGCATTCGGATTGTTCCGCCTCGAAGCTTTTAGTTCATTAAATTGTACTTCATCGTTATATACTTCGACTTTGGTCGGTTTAGGTACAGTGTAATATTTGTTATCAAGATTTCAGGCTACATGCTCGTAAATCAAGAGACCACCGACGAGTAGCTACCAATTTGCAGTGCAATTCACACTCGGGAATTACGCTGAAAAGTTATTAATTCAACGAAAAATGAGAGTATTTCTCACGTTGATTAATCCAAACTTTTTCACGGTCTATCGAAGCGAACATGTGATTTATTGCGGATTTGATTTCCAGTTTATGTGAATTCGAATGTTGATGGATTGTTTGGATATCGTGTGAATGGGTGAAAAGAGCAATATTAGCACGAAGCTGTTCACACACTAATATGTAAAGAGAACGAAGAAAGTTTTACGAAGTTTTTATTAGAAATCATCTCAAACACCATCAAGTTCCGTATAAAAGTCAAATTTTATTTATTTACATTACTGCTGGGAACATCCACGTGTAAAAAAAAAACACGCAGCCAGACATCGTTCGTACCTCGCATATTTTATACTAGAAAGAATTTATATTATGAGCGGATGTCAGGTTTATGCCCCCAACATACATTACACACTCTTATTTTTATTCCGTGAAAAATCTCGATATAAGCCTTCAGCAGACGGTGCTTGCGCAAATCCACTGATTTATACGACAACAAACATTTATTGCGAATCGTCCCTCCAGCATTATGCATTTTTCACCTGAAAACCGCGATACGGGTGGTCCTCACCACACCGACAAACGAAAAAACCCTCGACAAAAAACATCACAAATATTACAATTCCAGACTATAGCATTCTAGGTTGATAATATCGAGTTTATGCGCTCATTTCGAACGAAGTGGATTACAGAAAAAAAATGTTGATTGCACTCGTCGCTCATTATCGGTTGGTGCATTCTGTTGCATCGGCGGGCTCCGATCTAACGGATCCCATGCAAAAAAAATGCACGTAGTACATAGAAATATATAGTATAAATAAAAACGAGTCCGGCTCTGGAGCCGCTTCTAGAGCCACTGGTGATTCTGGTCTTTGGTTCCATTTCGTGAACTTCTGACATCGAATCCGACCCGCTCTTGTTTGTGCGATGCACGCGGAACAAGTCGCGGACGAGTTGTGAATGTGTACCTATTATGATATTTTCATCTAATTTTTATATTAAATTTGAAATGATTTTTAATATATTTTATATATAAAAGGAAAATGAAAGTGGACGCAAGGTCGACATTTCGCTTTAATAATTTATTGATTGTAAATCACACATGAAACGAAAGTGTTTCGAAAACATCTAGGATTCAAACAAAAATTAATGAGCTGCATTAGCGTAATCTAATGATGATGAATCGGCCGAAATTCAAAATCGAGCCGCTTCGATCATTCTTAATTCCTCACGTATGTCGATCGCGATAATTGCGTTAACGTGAACCCGTACATACCTCAGAAGCCCATTTAACTCGATGTGATTCATGTGAAAAATCTTAGAAAGTAGTAAAGGCGTACATAAAACTCAACTACTTGTTCCGAGATCGTTTTGAGTGACTTTTTACCCGGCCGGAGAACGGAAACTGTTTTTACAACGCGCGCACTTACCAACATATAATATATGGGTCAACAAAATCATCTTGTACTAGTGCGTATTCGTGTATTTTCGTTTCTAGTCGATTTTTAATGGTTAAACCAGATTTTATTCGTAGTTCTTGGTGTATCGGTCGCATGGGAAGCAGATAAAATCTAAATCGATTGGTAACCGGTTGGACGCGCGGATCGTAAAGGATTTATATCCGAGTTAGCGGTATTGTCAATATTTTCCCGATTTTTTGCAATGTTGATTTATTATTTTTTGCGGTTAATGATCGCTTTAGCCGAAATTCAATTATCGCCGATTGTCTACACGTGATCTATGCACGCAGTTAACAAAATATTTATAATGATTTTTTTTTTATGTACGTGCCGGTAGTTCGTTCTCTTATCTTCTGGTTAATTAGTTCTATAAAGCCGGTCACGTATTCATCGCAGATTGATGATTTCAATTTCGTATTTTACAACGGTTTATTTCCGTATTGGAAGTACGTATTTCTTCGGTCGATAATAATTATTTAACGATCTTTTTCTTTCGTGGATCTATTTGGATCAGAGTGATAGATTACTTTTATCGCTTCGAATAGATGTTTAAATATTTTATCGATTATTTAAATACGCAGTCATACTTTCTATTGTTTTGTACAGATAAATGGAGAAAACCTAAGGGTGCGTATATAAAATAGAAATCCGACAATGATTTAACGTTTTAACAAAGCCAAGAACAAAAGCCTCACAAGAAAGTCACAGCCTGTCGTGATCCATACATCCATAGATCTCACCCGATTGTTTCGAACTCAGATTTTCCGTTGCGTCATCGGACAAAAGCACACTTTGGACTACGAAGTCGTGTCCTCAATTCGAAATCCCGGACCGGTCATCTTCATACGCCTTGTCTTCTAATAATAAAAAGGGACACTCTGAGGTCGATATCTAGGGTCGGATCTAACAGTTTTCAGATCCGCGCCAAAGGAGCGAACAAAGCCGATCTAGATGTTGATAGATCTCTGGTTATATTCCGCACACGTTTTCTCTTTTCGCGATTATAATCTTTCTGTGGGCAAATGTCGAGTTTTGCCCTGCATGCGAGCTTGTGTGAATATATTTCGCGCTTTAAACTCGGAACTGTTATAATAATGGAGTTGGAAATCATTGTTGTTGTCCGTGTCGGGCGTGTTTTCGTTACATTTAAATATTGTACCGATATGGATAAGGAGTCGCCTTTGTTGCCGTCAAATAACACTTTCACTCTGCGCTCAGATTCTATTTAGATATTTGACGATTAATCAGAGTGTGTATTGTTGAGATTGAATTTTCACAATCCATTACTTTGGACAGATTTCGAATACGTTTCTTCGAATGGCGAGGCGGTCATATCGACGTTTTTTAAATTGCATGCTAAATGAGATCTAGTTGAGTAACGTATTTTTAGATAGTCAACATTTCGAAAACTGTCATACAAATGTAATATTAATGAAAGGTACATAGATTTGATCCGGAAAAAAATCTAACGTATATATTAAAGATCTCGAATTCAAATAAAATAAAAGCATTTAAGAGGTATCAAATATAATATTGATATCACTATTTAAACTATCTTCTGAAAAAATATTTTTTTTTAAATGAAATTTTTCATAGATATCATATCGAATAGTTTTAAATGGTGAGAGTGTATCGAATTAATGAAAAATCTTCCGTCAATCAACATTAGAAGATCGCTCATCTCGATTAGCGAAGAAGCTACCTGAAAAAATGAATAATTACGAAACAATTGTTCCACACAACCATCGTTAATACTCAATATCATGTAATCGTCGTATGAACTTTCCGAGAAACGATCATATCTGAATTGATATTTCCGCATCCGTGCAAATCTACGTTCGCGCTCGCTATTAAGCATGTTCCACAGAAACACTTTAGATACGGAGCGAGAAAAAATTGCACAACGAAACAATAATATTACAATCATTATCCAATGTTTGTGCATCGTCTAACATCGGAGAAACTCCGTGGCAAAGCGCGTTTCGCGAACAATGCTCCTGAGCAAGACGCGATTTCGTCTCGCAAACCATTGTCTGATTTTCCGATTTTCCTACGCGGAAGGAGTCGTGAAAACTCCTCGTGTCGAATCAGGCTTACAGTTGTGGTTTCCTATAACCGAGTCACTTCAATATTTTTCATTTTCTACTCAGTATTATTATAAAAATTTCGTATTATATACGACAAAATTGGGTGGGCCATATAAGGCTCGCTTCGACTGTTCGGCGTTGGTCAACCTCGACCTGTTGAACTTTTGCATTTGCAGGCCTTTTTTTACATTTAATATACGATGATTTTTTCGATACTTTTCTACAATCCTTGAAAGCGATTGCGGTTTTTGCGGGTATGACATTTGGACCGGCCATTCGAAATAATATGTTATGTCATTGATCAAACGTTGAAAAAAAAATTAAATGGTATACGTTAAAATTGTTTGGAAATATAGTCATCAGCAATAATATTGTGAAAATGTGCGATGAAATTGTGTGACAAAGTGTGCTGTTTTATAGTCGATCGTGCGTGATACAGTCGAAGAAAAATCTACCTACAAAAGTAGGTTTGTGTTATGAAATTGAGTGTTTCTTTAACACGTCGAAGAATGTATGCATAATTTTATTATATAACAACAATAACGTTAGATTCTTCGCATACGATGAGCTACAGTTATCTCAACTGGTCAAATAAAAGAATTCATTAGAGACGTGTTCCCCTTTGGCGTATGTTTGAATACACGCACTAGAAAAAACAAAATAAAACGTTTTTGTTATATTTCATTTTAAAAATATTCATGTACCGGTTTATATAGCCGAAATGCAAACTATTAATTTAGTGTTTTGTAAAATATTACTTTTGTTATTACACGTAATTTAATAGTATATGCCGCGCTGTTTTCATTGATTCAAATTTTAGGTCAAAATTGATAAGTGTCTTGTACGATGTACGCCTAACGGTAAGAATGGCATTATGTAGAGCTTACAATAAATTTAATCGAAAAGATACGAAATTTGCGTACATCATTAGAAAAACTAGATCAGGGCTATTTAAGTTCAATTCAAATATTTTAGCCACTCGACAACAATACGAAATAGACTACATTATACGATGGTATCGAACGTGATACGAATTTTGACGAAAAAAAAATTGTACGTCATGAGGTCGAGACTGGCACGAAAACGTGCTAAAACCTTAATAATTGAATTTTATTCCAATGTTACAATCATTAATATCGTGCGCGTTTAATTAAATGGCAGTTTGTGGGTTAGCGTAACGAGTAAAAGTCCATAACGAACATTTCACGATTGTGACCCCAGACTTGCTTTTGTTCGATACACGCGTTCGGAAAGAAAATTTCTTTCTTGTGATGTGAAGCATTTTGTTGTGAAACATTGTCGGACGATTCACGAAGCGCAACATTAATAATTTTTAATTGCTTTCAATTACGATAGGCCGAGAAAGGTAACGAAAAAATGACCCGAACAATAAACATTCGTTTATTTCGCTATCGTTTCGAGTCGCACGGTCGTACGAGACAATCAGACAAAAAAAATATTAATAAATCGCACCGAACGATTTTTCTTTGCATTTTTTTCGTATGTGTATAGTTCCCACGTGAACTTGACATGTATCGAAAAGTAAAAAGTACAATAATAAGCAAACTTTTAATTTCTATCAAAGCGGCTCCATTGTTATCGAAAAGCGTGCTCTTTAATAATCAATTAAGATTTAACACTTTCTTTCAATTAGTCGGATGAAAAAACGAGAAATAATTTGCTAATTCATCAAAGCCGATTTCGTTTTAGGCTATAATGATTCATTATAATAGAAACATTCATTTTCTCAATAATTTTACAGTTATTCGAAGGCATATATTTATTAAAATTGTGTTTTATAAATATGAAGTCGGCTTCGGTATTTTCGTTAATACGATGATGATGTGATTTGTCAGTAATGAGCACCAGAAAAAAAGTACAACACCTGACGATCGACGATGTCCGAAAATCTGTCGTTGATTTGAATTTCGCGTGACGTTTGATTAACTGCTAAATCGTTTATTATCATACGTTTTTTTATACTTCGTTAATTTTCTTTTAATTCGACGCCTAAGCTCAGATCATCTGTCTGGCACGCGAAAATTTTCTTTCGCGAACGCTGAACTTTGCATCATTGTTAATATGTTTGTTTTTCTTATTTTAAAATTGATTTCGTCGTATCCGCGATGCAATCAGATTTTTTCTGCAATTTTATTTCGATATAACAACGCCAGTTTCACATCTCGACGTGACGCGTCGACCAGTATTGCAATAACGGCCTACTTACGCGTTTTTGCCATATCTTTTATAATTCGTAATTACTCGCAACGAATCTAGACAATAATATCGCCGTGAAAAATTGCTCAAATTTGATATAAAAACGTTTTATTGTGTCGATTTTTGAAGATTGCGAATAGCACATGAACGAATAAAAGAAACAACGATTTCATGAGAGATAATTAATTGGGAAAAATCACAGTTATCGTTTCTTTATGATTGAAGCACGTTTAGAAAACGCATATTTTGTTAACGCTTATATAATTACGTCTGAAATAATAATGTGATTCGAAAGTTCGTTATTTATTCATTATCATTTTTCTCTTGCGTATTTGTCACAGATAAAAGACATTCACAACGAGAGAAAAACATGTTTAATACATCAATTATGACATTAAAGATAATCGAATCATTATGCGTAATAGCAATTATTAATAAATTAATCTTTGCATGAGAACTACAATTGCACCTTCATGTTCATTTTCATCATTTGATACAGCTTTGAAACATTGATATATTATAATGGACTAATTGAATATTTGTCGATCGCCGATATGATAACGGTATCAATTGCGAAATCCCGTTTGGTAGACGTTGATAAGATGTCAACGGCGTCAACCAGTTGCCAACAAGAAACCAATCGTATATAAAGCAAGGTCGATCAAAATTGCCAATGTAGATTGCAAAGCGTTCGTTCACACATGGTCGTGAAATCGTGTCTGGTCTTTTTCGCATACCATCTTTGGCTAATGAAAGAAGTCGGTGGAAAAGCGTGGAAATGCATTTAGTAAAAAATTGGAAAATTCTATGGGATCGAGCGAAGAAGCCACTCGTCATATTGAAAAGTCGTAGATGGTAAAAAAATGCGTTTCATACTTATGGGTAAGCATCTAGAAAACAGTGTCGGTTTTTTAGAAGTTCGTGCGAACGAAAACGCGGCCACAATAAGCTCATTGTCCTCGCGAGCACAATGGTATAATAGTGTTTTCATAGACTCATATTTAATTAGAAGGAGGAAAAAATGGACGTAGCGACCTTCGTATTTTCACAAAATATTATATATAATATATAAATCGCGAAGAAAGTGCTGTGTGACCATTGTTCTCGCTTCATAGATTCATTTTTCATAGAGTTCAAGGGAAAATGCGATTTTTTATTCGGTCTTGTGCACTTGAACTTTTTACGATCAATGTCACTTTTATTGAATATAAGAATATTTCAGAAAATACTCGAAAGCACATTGAACAATAATAAAAATGGGTGCATTATAAAATTCAATCTTGAAAATATTTTATCTTTTCAAAAAATATTTATACAAAATAAAGATTGTTTGAAATCAAAATTTAAAATCGGCTTATACGGTTTAAATTATTGTTAAGTGCACTCAAGATTTTTCAACGATATATTTACAAAGTCATTCAGAATGCGAATGACAAGTGACCATTCAGACGCAATTGTTTTCGACGTTCTTAGAACGCGGAATACGACAATTATACAATTTTCGGAATGTTTTCAAAAACGCGGCGAACGACCTCAGAACAAACGCATGCATATAAACGTAGTACGCGGTCCGAAAATCGCGTTTATTTTCCTCACTTCAATTGTGTTCGTAAACTTTCACGTATCTCACTTTTGTTCGGACCCGTGTGCGAATGGACGAACCGTTTTCTTCAGTTCGGATAACGTGCAACACAATTTTTATATGATTGACTCCGGAATCCATTGTCTAAAATATTTCCCACGTAGAAATGAAAATTTTCCAACTGTAAAAAAACCATACGGGATTCTTTGAGTTTTCGTTTTCGCGAACTTTACGATGCGGTCGCTGAGAAATGTACTGATCGGCAATCAGAGAAAATGCGTCGATTTCAGTTTATGAAGATGCAAATTGGAGAAATTTATTGACGTTGCATATATGCGTATAATATTCTAATATTATTTTATATCGGATTCATAGCTCCGACTCGTCTAATTGTGATTTAATCATGAACGAAAGTGAATAAGTTTTTTTTGGAATAATATTATGCGTGCGTTATCGTGTGCGCGAATCGTACGAATTTTTCACTTTCTCTATGTAATTCAAAATATTTTTCGAAAAAATGTAATGTATCAATTAATTTTTTATATCTCCAAAAGTGTGATAACATTCATATTTATTTAAAACTACAATGAATTTGATTATACACCACAACTAGGAAAAATGAAGTCATTTAATCGCGGAACTTTTAATTACCAAGAACACAATTGCTGTTAGTGCAAAAGCAATGAACAAAGTGTATGTTTACCCGTTTCGAACGTATAATTTTCGCATTACAAACGTCGCTCTCGTTTCTCTACCGTTCGATGAAGCGATGGAATATTATTGTACTAGACGAAAACAATGCTCTCGTCATTATCGTATTATTATATTGTTGAATTTTCATACGAATTCCGAACTCACTTTTCAATGAAAGTGTTCCGGTTTCTACCGGGGCCTTGTTCGCGAAACCATTGCAACGCAATCCAATTCACCACCTGATCTCTCTCCGGAGTCATTGTGGTCTTTGGCCGGGTCATTATTTAGTGGAAAATGTAACGAAATTTCCTCTGCCGGTCGTTTGTTTGTGGTACGCCGAAGAATTTGCGTTTCGGTCGACTTATGATCGATGGCTTTCGTGTCTCGATCGTTTTGTATGAACTGTATGAGTTTTATTGTTACATTTTTATTTAGATAAAATTATAATACGTATTAAAGTAAATTTATTATCGGTTTGCGTTTTATGAATCATTTAATGATTCATAATACAATTTAAAATTATTTAACAAAAGTGAAGGGACGTGAAAGTTGATTTTGCACATATGATCAGGTTTTTGTGGAAAATTGTTATTGAATATCGATACCGGATTTTTGTTGAAAAAGGTTTGTTTTGAATAATATGATGAGTAGGAAGGTTTTATTCGACATTTTTAGATGGATGTTGTGTTTGTATAATAAATGCGTAATCCGGTTGCGGCTTTGAAATTAATCGAGTTCGGAGCGCGGCGCTAAATCCATCACTTGCGACAGGTTAATTAATGAAATGCATTCGGTGGTTTATTTTTTTTTTTGGAAAATCGTAAAAACGAATAAAATCGTACGGTGCGAATGTGTTCCGAATATGTGCCATTAAATTCCTGGGAGGATATAAAAATTATGGGTTTAAATCCGCAACGGCAAACAAAACGGTTATATGTAACGGATTTTAAAGACATGATCTTCGATGGGTATCTTTTAGTATTTTCGGATACAGAAAATATTATAATGAGATGATAAAAAATCGAACCAGCATCATTACCATAATGTTAAACAGTTTATCTGGATTGAATGCATCAGCTCAAAGTAATCTTTTTTTCTTTATCACGTGAAAAAAAAATTTGAGAGTAAATTAATTCATAATATACCTGATTTAAAATATGAATACATTTTCGCATCTAAATCAAGTTTAATATAATATGCGCATAAATAATTATAGAAATATCAATTAAAGATCTTAATTGATTCGATATCTTAAATAAAATGCGAACAGTATTAATTGATGCAAAAAATCGTGTTCGAACCGCAGTCGAGTGTCACGCTCAGTTCACACGACTGCGCAACTTTTCATACACATTCAGCAAACTCGTTAGGAATGTTGATGAATGTGTGAATCTAGATTTTCTCGGTTCGCAAAGAAAATACAAAAAAGTCTAAATAAATAAAGCAGCCGCTTGTGCGACCACAAAGGCGTTCGAATCGTGAATTCGATTCGAGAGAGCATATCACGCCTAGCACGACTCCACAAATATAAGATTATCACTCAAAAATCATAACAATACCCTGAAATTTTTCACAGATTCAAACCGTGTCCTGAATAATCACGAAACACGCACTAATTCACCCACACGATTTTTTTTTATTATATAACAAAAAAAACACGATTTTGCGTAGGCACGATCTGATGATTTAATTAACTGGATTCAATTAATAATGCGTATTTTTTTTATATAGCTTAGGGGGAAAAGAGCCATATTTTGCTCTTAGAACAAGGATGAATGAAAGGTGAAGCGAACTGTATGGGCACAGGCTGTTACGGTTCGTAGCCCACGCTAAATGTGAAGGACGATGCAAGTGGCATTTAACAGAGTATTCCGTGGATGTTTTGTTTGGTTCTGTTGCAACAAAGGTTCTCAATTATATTGAAGGTAGTTTGATAATTTTAATAATTGGATCCGTGTAGAAGCGATAAAGTTGAACGGAAGTTCGATTGGATCAATTTTGCAAAATTATTTAGAATATTTAATAAGATATTGCAATATTAGAAATTATGTCATTTGTAATGTGTATTATTTTCAATAACATTCCGAATCTGTTGCAACAGAATCGCACGCACGCACTGAAAACATTCAAGTCTCTTACAATAATGGCGACTATTTTGTATAGTTGATAAAATGATCGTTTGCATAACTTTAACAAATCCTAACTCATATATAATTGGACAGTTTGAAAACTTCGTTGAGTGTATATTCGAAAACGTTCTTCCACCCAGACGCCCCGGAGGCTTTAGCATGCAAAGACGTGCATTTTCCACAGAACGGTGCAGTATGCAAAAATCTGCATTCTCCGTACAAAATCGTTTTCCCGTGTCACATGCATTTCTCCATTGAGCCGTGTCGAGTTCCAGATCTTCCATAACCTTTGAGAATTGCCAACCTGCATGCAATTTTATGGTTCTTTTTTAGTCGATTAATTAATTCGCGATTTGACCTTAAGCTAATTATGCACGACTCCGCTTGATTAATGTTCTTCTATGGGAACGTTGAAAGTGTTGAGTAGGTGAAAAAAAGTATTTAAATTGGGCTGTAGCCCCAAATTGTTTAGTGTGATTTATTTCACTATTTCTGATTTATATTATTGGGTGAAAATTTTTGTCTAATTGCATAGCACGTTTCTATGTAAAATGTGGCTTTTGAATTGTAGAAATGGATCATTGAATGATTTTTTTTTGATATAGCAGGATATACTTAAATAATTTTTTTACGCAATCCACATGATGTAAACCGTTTTACATTTAACGTGCCCGTGTACGCGTATGCCATAATTTGTGGGTCGCCATATCAAATTGAATAATACTTACTTGTGTAGTGTACTAAGTTTTTGGTACAGAGCCTCACGAGCGGTCGTGACTCGGCGACTGGCATTTGCCTAACACAGCAACTTCTTTTTGTGTGCAATATAACTGTTAAATCGAAACAGCCTCTAGGTTTACAGATAAAAACGCAAGAATCTGCTGAAATAGTTTCGCAAAAAATATTTTCAATTACTCAGATAATTGATCAATCAATAGGTATTGATGGAAATAAAGACCAAAATTTTTTTATCAATTAAATCACATTTATATATGAATCAATTATAAGATTTAATAATCGATGCGATTTATTTAATTTTTTAAAGGTATAATTAAAATTTGACGCTTAGAGAGTAGCGATAAGTTAAATGTCAAAAATTGGCGCGAAAAAGTACTGTTATTCGACGTGCGTCGTTTATTGCTCTTAAATATAGTATAGTGCGTTCTAACTCGTATATTTATCGTTACGTTTCGTCTTTCGAAAATATGTAAAGAAAGCACTGGCTATGTAAAATAATTTACGCAAAATAACGGATTCTCATGAAGAGTTCGTAACGCTCGGTTTTCTGGATGATAAATTACGGCGATTTACGGTTCGGCCGCAGAAATTTGTATGGAAAAAATAATACGGTTCGTCGGATAACGAATTAGTTTTTAATATTGAAAACGGCACGCATAATCGTCATTTACTGTTTTTATCACAGACGTTAAATTAATATGATGATGGCGAAAAGTGGTGTTATATTTTTTTCAAAAATTATCGTTTGCGTTTCCTGTCCGATTCGGATGTGCGGTGCCTTTGAATTTTGCATAGAAAGCTCACCGAAAGTACCGAAAAGTGTTTCAAACTTGGCCATAAATTTTTAACTAAATTAAAACATTTAATTATACGTTATCAAACACTGATTGCTTGGCCTCAATGGCGAGGAAATTGTTTCGAAAATTTTTTTTGATAACGGTCATAAATTTGTTTTTTTTTTAGATTTAATTATCCACTAATAGCTTTATTTGTGACCGGACGAACTGATTATTTTCAATCGATAATTTATTAGCGAACCACGCTCGATTTTTTTCATTGTAAATCGTAAAGCATGTACGTGCAACAATTGCCAATATAATGCAATGCGCAATTGTGTCAATTAGATTCCGTACTTACATAAATTATTTACAAATGCATTCTCACGTGAGAGAAAGTAAACATTATTTAAAGTACAAGATTGCGCATAAGACAACGAATCGTATCAGAGGAAAATTCCGCAGAATTAAAAGCTTAATACTTTGAATACATATAAAAAAGTTAACGCGTTCATAAATCATTGGAATTTCGGGATTTATTTCGATATCAACTGAGATTTTTTATGATGTTTAATCTACGACCTCTTTATTGGTTGATTTTATACGAACACCAACCGGTTGCGCATTACACATAAAAACGCCTTGTCGATTTTAACTCACCTATAATTTATATAAAGATTAAAACTCATTTCGAGTCCACATAAAATAAGAATCGAACATTGAAACTGAGCGCAATAGAAACCACATTAATCGGATAAATTTTAGAAAGGTTTCGACATTTGAGAGCCGATCGAATAAAAACTATCGACAACATTGATTGACAATCATTGTGCGTTGTCAATAACACCGAATAAGGACACATAACGTTTACGTTTCGCCAGCGAGTGCATGCATGAACCGTTTTGTTCGAATATGACCGATCGTCTGTCAAGATTTATTTTGTCGAAGAAAATCGACGATCTAAGATTAGAAAATGTTTCGGAAATCCTACGGTGGCGGTGTTACAGAAAAAGAAGGCGACAAGTGAAACTCATGCATTTTCTAAAGCATTAACACACATTCGTTTTATTCGACAACACATCCTGTAGGTGGACAATGTGTGTGTGTTCTTGAGTGGAAAACCGACAGGTGTATTTTAGCTTTTGAAGCTGTTTAGTATGCATTTTGCGTAGTGCGGTCATTCATTTTTAAATCATAAGCGTTTAAATGTGTGTACTTTAATATATGCGGTGTGTTTGACATTGAAAACAAACGAAAAAAATTGATTGTAAGCGAGATTTATCAAAGTGTTGGATTGTATAGATTAACATATGTTTTAGAATTTGCTTGAATAATGATGAGTGTTTATATTGTTGTGAAAGTCGGGAGTAAACAATGCTCTAAAATGTTAGAATAAATAATAGTAAAAAAATATGCTAATATCGAATGAAATTAAATAAAGAATATATTTTTAAATTTTTTTTTATTCAATATACCGAAGAGTTTATTATTGTTACATCGAAACCTTATTTTTCCATAACGAAATCGCACAAACAATTTGAAGCAATGCGCAATCGCGACGATTTCGAGCGCATCGAAACGACGCGGCGAGATAATTACCGTCTCGGTAATTAATAGCGCCGAGTGTCGGCGATGTCGCATAATGACATACGTACTAAAACCAATTTGCGTTTTGCAAACGACAATTATCGCACATCCGCAAAACTGCAGCGAATTGAAACCGCGATTGTCGCAGCGACGATTATCGACTAAATGCAGAAACGTGTCATACGCAAAAGTCGCGTTTCGAGCATGCGAATCGCTACCGGCGATTCATTCATTTTAAAAACAATAGAAGTACAAAATTTATTAGTGTTGATACATAAAGAAAGTATTTTTTTTTTAATAATGAAAATCTATTGAATTTATATATTTTGTTCTTCAGCGAATGATTGTTTGAAACGATCGCTTAGTGTCGACTTGGCTCTATCATTATTTTTTTGGAAAAAATAGGTATTTTTGACACACTTTGTATCGAAATGGACTTTTGTACATTTTTTCTGATATTTTCAGAAAATTTCCGAGTCAACGACCCGTATCGGTAACTACCGACGACGAACTTTTGTCAGACGTGTCCCGAGTACGCGTGTGCCTTGAATATGTATGAAGCGTAATAACCGGGTTGTTTGATATTTACACACCTTTTTTTCTCATTATTGCTTTATTGCCGTGTGTGCTCGAATGTCAACGCACATACTATAAACAATCCCACTTCATTCAAAATGATAAAACAGCAATAGGACAGCGACGAAACGTTACATCGATATTATCTTGCAAATATGCGTTTAATCGGGGAGGTGAGCAATAAAGTGCATTATTGATGCAATTGACCGAGAACATAAGAGTTTCACAATGCGACTTTAATCGAATTGTGTGCAATAATCGTAAATATGCACTAAACGATATGAGAAATCTAGGCGTGCGTGCGTATTCTTGTGCAATTCCAGTTTTCAGCGCATAATACTCGATACTTGTGTTCGATCATGCGATTTATTGCAACGTATTATGGTTATTCTTTCATATTGTTTTTTTTTGTACGCATTTGAAATTCACGCATGAGGTGTGCAACGAGTGAAAACGTCGTGCGATTTCATAGAAACCGAACTGTGTGAAAATTTCGTTGATTCCGTGTGAATTTTTGATATTATAAAAAAATAAACGAAATTTCTATTCATAGAGATTCACGCGGACCGATATAGACGCTCGAATCTCGTAAAATTAATTTCGTTGCAAATAACGACATCAACAACAGCAAAAAAAAAAAAATAACAACAACAGAACATTAGTTAAGTTCCCATGGAATATAATCTTTGAAAATTTTCACCGTGTAACGGATCGTTCACGCTTGAGTTTTCGCGGTTGCACTTATGCAAAAATTAAGGAAATGCAACGAGATAATGTTATGCGTAATTTATACGACATTTATTCGGTTACAGAGTGGTTTCAACCAGTCAACGTAACGATATACGTGTGCTCGCATGAAGAGATTTGATTCCATATTAAATCCGAGGAAGTTTCGACCGTTATTCAAGGCGAAATTTGTCCGAGAGTCCCTTTAATTAATTATTCAAATTCATATAGAATGCGAAAATTCGTTAGGATCAAACTGGATACGTGACATATATACTATATATGAAGTTTATTTTCTATAATATCTGGTTTAAAAATATAGAGATTCTGCAAAATTTTAATATATTAGGCGTTCGTTGTTCTATGACTCGTGAAACGAATGCAAATTTCATTATTGGAATATCGCTATGAGACGATGCGTGAAATCAAGGTTGTGCAAAAAATTTATACGATACATATAAAAAGTCACTTCTTATTCTATTTTTGAATTAGTTGTCGTTTCCTGGTTTAGTTAGTACACGCATAATTTTGATACACACGATCAATCTTTCGAAAACATGTCTATGTCGAAATGTGTCAATTATTTACCAAGTACATAAAAATCTCATAACGGATTAGAAAATCGAGCATATTGTTAAGCATGTGTGTCACCTAATTTTATTATTCATGTAATAAAAGATTGCGTGCTCTTCATATAGTACTTACGTGCGTTCGTCAAATTTGTCGACAGTGAATAAAAACGCACTCATGAAGATTTATTAATGGACCTTTGGATATGTAAAAAAATATGATTTTGTTCATCAGACAAAACGCAAGTACGGCGAAGTCCATTACGACCTAATGACGCGCGAATATGAATTCGTACCCGTAAAAAAGTTGAAAAATGAACCTAAGAGGCGATAATCTTCCGGAATTTGATCTGCAATTATGCCATGATTGAGCCTAACGAGAAAAAAAATCAAAAGATGCAAAAAGCAAACATAAAGAACGTACCGTTACGTTGGTAAGTTTTATTCTTCGTATGAGTTTGCGTATATAAAGCGGCGAGCGGTCCTTTGTGAAAGAAAAACATGCCTTTTGTTTCTCCCATATGAATAATGGAAGTTTTTGGAGGTGAAATTATCCGAATGTATATATGTGTATGAGGAGGCTAATGGATCAAATAGGCGATAGGTGCGTTTCGGGATTCATTTGAATCGATAGGTGTTAAAAAGTTTGTCCATTGAAGTTGCGAGGTTAATCGTTGAAACGGATTGAGATGGTTTCGAAATGTGCAAACAAAAAGTCGTAAAAATTGTGAGTGTGTTTGCAAGAGTTTTTTGCTCAAATTGGATAATATATTATGTGGATAATTTAAGATTTGTTTGCAGATGTGAATAGGAAATTTTATTAATTTTCGTTTTCTTTTGTTTCAGGTGAGTGCTTGTTGTCACGATTGTGTTTGGTAACAAGGTAATTTTTTAAAGTGAATTGGACAAGTAGACAAGAGGAAAATATTTGCAATTAATAATGACCACTTTTTGTAATTTTTTTTAATTGTTGTTTCTTCTTTGTGCTTTAAAAGGCGTGAAAATTCGAAAGTACACACATACTTTAAAAATATACCATACATAAGCTAACATTTGGTATTAAAATTTATATTTTTATGTATTTAAAGTTTTCGAAGAACCACGTAAGAAATATTTTTCCAAGTGAATTTTTATATCATTCTTTTATAGATTTTGATATCTAAAAAAAAAAAAAAACAAATTCAATGTGCAACAGCTGGCTTTGATCGTCGAGTTGCGTGTCTTTACAGGCAGGTGTTGCCGTTTAGTATTTTTATCCAACCGTAAAAGAATTATTTATTATAATTATAAGAACCAAGCCTTATGGTTTTATCGATGAAGTGGTATATTGCCGAATAAAATAATACAGAAATTTATAATATTAAAAATTGGGATCTTCCGTTTGATTATATCAATTAAATTTTTCAGTTATCTAAATCACGTGAAATTTTTGTATTAACAGTTACATTGCAAAATTCTGTAAAACTTAAAAATTGCATGAAGTTTTTTGAATTCCTTTGGGATTCAAATAGAAAATTTTCCTTCTATTATATTTTACTATCAAGTTTAATAAGTACGAAAAAAAAAATAGAATAAATTTTAGATTATTTTCACGGGAGAAATTCACACGAAAGGCGAAACGAATTAGAAACATAATTGTTCTCGACAACTGTAATTGAAACGAAACATTTGCAATTGCGCACACTTTTAAATTATCCAATCTTTCAAACGAACGACACACGAGTCGTTTCAGATTCATGGATTTGAATAATTCATTTTTCTCGGAAGCGATCTTAGATTATGCCTTTAAATGGCCGCCTTTCCGCATTCGAGTCGAACTTTTGAACAAACGGATCTCCGCATTTGATTAAATTTCGACTTTACAAAATTAATGATACTTAAAGAAACGTATTGAACCTTCTGTTATGGGTAGATCGACGAAAGTTTGCATCTTATAATACATGTACGTGTTCAACATTATTATTTTATACATCGCCGAACAAAAGACTCCATTCAGATGTCAATCGTTTTTGGGAGAAAGTCGAGTGACATAGGCGTAGGTGTTTGAGCTTTTTAGAGCTTTTAGCCTTTCCCGGTAACGATCAGATCAGAGATTTCTCCTCATTTAGTTAACCCTTCTAAAATTGTTTATAAGTGGCCATAAATATACCGGAAATTGAAATTTTATTACGTGAAAATTCAAATTTTCCTTCAACTGTATCTAAATATACGATTTCGTTACGTAAATCAAATTTATCGTATATTTGTATAATAATAGTACTATTCTAAAAATCAAAATTATATTATGACAAAACAGAATTTTCAATTTGCATAAAATATGCGAGGTGAATGTGTCAGTAAAACATTTTCGTGTTAGGTTTAATCTCGTTATTATAGTGGATGTTGTAACAAGTAAACGCTACAATAAAATGCTTGGGCACAATAAAACATAGATTTTCTCATGTTTTGAAACTTGTAAGAATCCAATCGTTAAATACAATAACGAATGGAATGATTTGCGCTCGATTGAAACATAACGGAAAATCAGTTGCGCAAAAATAACGAATCGCATTCAAATTTGTTAATTATTTTTGGCCGTTTTCGAACAGAGCGTTCATTAATCTTACACACGTCTTGCGCAATAAGCGTTAACTTGTAAATTATGTGTAAGTGTTTTTTTTTTCAAATTCTATGCAACTGTTCGAGAAAAGTTTCGTCGGAACGCCGCGTTCGAAAAAAAAAACCTGAATAAAAAGACGTTGTAGATACAAAAGTCGATCGCGAACAAAAAGTATGGACTGAACATTTGAAAGTTGTCATCTCAAGGCTATTGTGTTTAAAAAACTATTAACTTCGGAAGAGTTCTTTTGCATGAAAAGAGATTTAATTGCACTTTGCTAATGACACGCTCGAACGGCCGCCTCTCGGCACTGATCACTTCTGCGAAAGAAAAGTTCGATGACTCTATAAAGGAAAAGTTCGGACTTTTTCAGCTCATGAAAACGCTTTTCGCATCGCGGAAATTGTCAAAAGCACAATGCATCGATTTATACCGAGCACTTTATTTTTTTTTCTATTCCCATTATCTAAAAACCGTTTACATACTACAGACCGAGTTCGTAACGAAAGTTCTCATTTCAAACACAACTCGAATTATTCAAACAAAGTTTAAGATTTAATCTATAATTTCCGGAAAACGTTTGAATAATTTGGCGGATTTGCTTCGGCACTAATCTGCGCACTCATGCATGCAAACTTCGCGTTCATGTTATCTGCATACAATGGCCCCGATTATTGAGTTGTCACGTTTCGAAAAACTGTATTTTTCGTGATGCTGCGATCTGTCAGATAAAAGAACTGTTGCATTGTGGACGGGCCGCGGTCGAAAGCGTGTCTAAACGCTGGTGACATTGACTTCTGTTCGGCGACCGACTTTTTGCACGTAAAATGTTACTTTTGGTGTAATATAAACTGGTACGATTGTTATCTGGATTATTCACAATTTAGTTTCGGCACATGTCAATCGTCACGCGAAAGATAATGCCCGTTATTGAGTAATGTTTCTGTTTAACGAGAGCGGCGTGTTAAGATGTTTTGTACCGATTGTCATGATTTTGATTCATTTTATTTTTTATTTTCGAGCGAATTTAGTATTTAGCGATGGTAATAATTGATTTTGGACTTTTTAGCGGTTTGAATAATGAAAGCAGACCATGAGATTTTTTTTGGCGTCCGAATACTAATGGAAATATAATACGCCATAATAACTTTTTGTACGGTCACTTGCTACGAAATGAACATAATAGCTTTTTCAACGTCAACTTGTTTTTCACCAATAAATGAATTTTTGATTTATAACTAAATTTCAGATATGAGCCCGAATAATTTTCCGAAAGATGTTTACTATTTTTTTAGACTTACCTCACTGTAAATAGATGGAAACTAAATAAAAATATAAAAATATTTAAACGACTTGCAACCGAGAAAAAAATGCAAAAACACCAATTGCATAAGTCAAATAAAAAATCTGATCGATTCATTGAAAATTTTCGTTTTACGTGAAAGTAAAGCGGAAGAACTAACTGACTAAAAATTCAATATTTGAACCAAAAACAAATAATTGATTAATTTTTCGATCATGTTCATTAGATATACGATTCGAAACGGTGGATTTCGAAGTAAATAAGCTTCCCAAGTAAACCAGCATCCACGACCGGGCAATTTTAAGATTGTAGTGAAAAGTTTCCATCATTTTGATGAAATCATGACTGGCGGTAACTGCGGTACATTCAAAGATTCAAAATGTCACGAGCGGTCAAACATCATTCATTCGCGGCACATCAATAGTAAAAGCCCACTATTCAGATTCTAATATAGGAACGATTTAAAATACCGTTTATAATGTGCTAATGTCATCTAAAGATTAGCGTCCATTATTGCAAAGGTTCTATTAATGTTTCTGGAACTGCCCTCATTTTTTTTTAGCGCCGCTAACGTAATAAGCGTTCTATTCATCTCCGATTTTGTGACTTGATTCGTCCGCCGACAGCCTCATTGTCCCATTGTCTAAAAGCGTAAAATTGGGTTCATTCAACCAGAGTGGGACAAGAAAACAGTATGCAGATTTGTTACCCATTTACCTTGTTTTGTTCTTAGGTTCAAGGCGACTCTCGCGGCCGTCGTCGATCGCCGTGGGAAATGGTTCGCATTTAAAAATCAATCAAGACTTTCGATAGAGACATCGCGCATAATTTGGTCATCTGTTTTTTTTTCGAGAGTGAAAAAAAGCAGACGATCTCGTATCTAGATTGATCCGTGTTTGCATATCTTACGTGCGATTTATTCGTACGATGCAGGAGAAATTTGTATTGTTAACGGCATTGTTTTCATACGCGAATAAGCAAAGGTTCGCTAACAGTCACGATAAACACGTTCACAGAAAGCTGACATTATTATATTTTAAAATATGAAAAAAATAATCACACGTGAATGTGAGAGTTTGTTGTACAGTGGAAACGTCGCTGTACATCGTCGTCAAATTTTATGTAACGAGGAAATTTATGATTTTTTTTAATATAATAAATCACTAGTATAGTAGAAATTTCATGTTACGAGAGAGATTTAGTGGTGTCATTGTGCTTCTAGGTTGTTGCAGGTGCAATCAACGGTATATGCCGTCGCTTTTCAAACTTGTCGACAAAGATTTCAACATTTACCATACTATAAAGTTTCAGATCATTGTATATAAATTTTATTTGTATATAAATCAGTAAAATATTAATCAAATTGTCAGTTGTTTAATGAGCAAACGTTTCATAACTTTAAATTTGAAATGAATTAATTTGCGTTGAGAAAATTTTATATTACCTATTAAAACCGTTTCATAAACGAGAACAATTTTCTAAATTAAGTTATATATCATGTACATAATATAACTGAAATTAAAATAGAATACAATAAAGAATATAATAAAAAAAAAATTCAATTATGATTTTAAATCGTAAACACAATGATTAGCTCCATTAATAAAATTGATAATTGATTCACATTCGAAAATTTTGAATACCGCCGACATGTGCTTAACCTTTTCGGCTCTAGCAGGTCTTCGAAAGCTGTTGCAGCCGTTGCACGCAATTATTCATCGACTGCAAGTTTTCCACGATGATTTATAGCAGTTGCATGCGTTATGCAACGTTCCAGCGAAAATGCACCACTTCGCAATCGGACCGAAAAAACGCATACAACTTCATTCCTCGCGCATCGATTCCGATATAAAAAAAAAACATTCGATACGTCTTCTGAATGCGAACTGAATATTCGTCGAACTGAGATTCGTAGGAATTTGCGTTTAACCTTTCCGAACTCGATGGAATGCAAGATCAAAAAGGTCGTGCGCTTTAAGAGCGAATTTCGCGATTGCCGTTTTGCATAATTGTACGCTTCGGTAAAGTACAAGACAATACCGTTCTACAATAAAGGCGAGTATAAAGATCGATTTTAGAATAATTATATATTCTTATTGCCTATTCGGGAATATTATATCATGTTTGACATGCGTGAGGATCGGATATTGTCGGAATGTATTGAATCATGTGTGACCTCATATTGAGTCAGATTGATAACGGATTTGTGTTTTGACACGTCATTAAGTATAGCGAAATTCGTTGGATCGACTTAACGGCAAATATCGAAGCAGATTCGAGACAATGGGCCATTGATAACAATGCGTTTAACACGACAAGATGCAAGAGGTTTATTCTTCGACTTCGGCCCACACGGTTCATTTGCATGCGTACGATACGCATAAGGAGTGTTCAATATTTTTTGGAAAATGTTTTGATTTCGAAATTTTATGGTAATAAATTATAATAAAACGTGATTTGTTGGAATTAGGTATTTCAGAGGATCATTATGTATAAGGAGCTTGAGAACTTTCTCGCTGAAGTGGCATGAAAATTTTCATAGTAGGATCGACTTTTAAACGAACTTCAAATATCTTTTGAAATTTAATCTTAAAGGCTGGCGTCAAAGCCGATCAAGAGACTTAAGTGTAATAACTATAGTTGGTAATATGAATATTTATTAGATATTCGCTTCCGCAGTTTCGCAATAAGGTGTCAATCAATCACATTTGTATTGAATTATTTTCTATCCAATTAACATATTTACCATGACTCATACACGTGCAGTGATATCATTTTCGATTTCAATTTTTGACCTTTAACGCTACGTGATCTGATAAACAGCTGGAAATTTTAGCGAATGGTTAATCTGAACCAACAATGGCAATTTTTACGAGGCATTGAATTCCAGAAAAATGATTTTTCCAACAACCGCACATGAATCTGTCGTAATCAACATGCCCTCGCGTGCGAATTGTAATTTTATACAAAAGTGCATATCGAAAACTTGCCTTCATACAATGCATATTAAAGTAAACTCACGTACATTATATACTAGTATATAGGTCCGATGTTAATGACATCAGCTGTGGATTTGTTAAGAAACGGAAAACGATAAAATGTGAAAACCTGATTGTGTGAACCCGAAATATGAACTCGATTTGAATATTTATATTTAATTAATAAAATCAAAATGGTTAATTTGTTATTTGTTTGTGACATATAGGCTACCCGATGCCCGTACTCGATTTGAATATATTTAATATTTAATAA
>JAOXNN020000074.1:1862006-1931018 GCA_028571205.2 Hydropsyche betteni | reverse complement strand
AAATCACGAACATAGAAGAGATCTTCGTATGATTCAACGAATAATTACGCACGCAATTAAATACTTCATTATTCGAAAACCCGACAAATCATCTACAACAATTTAATATAATATAATCGAGTTAACACGAGCCCGAGAGTGGGATCGGATCGAGTCGAACCGGCCCATCTGCCCTTGTAAAAGTTTCGAGAACGACACTAAAGCGAAGTCAAGGTACACGAATGTAAATTTTTATTTTCACTTTCTTCTAACGGCCAATGTCTCGTTTTTATATACCACACTGGTGTTCTTGCACGTGGCTCGAAAGCACATTTGTACACTTGACTCACTGGTTTTCCTACCAACTCGCACTTGACTGATGATGCCCACGAGCCGCTCTCCAAATTGTGCGATGACACTAAAAACTCATTATTCACACTCATTAACATTTAAATTACACGATATTAATTTTTTTCTCAGGTGTAATGAGAAATAAGCTGTCGCCTGGGAGCGTTTTGGGTGAGGTCTGCACTACTTGTGCCGCTGATTGATTTCTATGCGAATCTCAGTGTTAAGTCGGTAATTGGTTGGTTGGTTAAATAATTAGGTTGTTAAGATGTTTTGAATATCGATTGAACTTAATTTTTGGGAAAGCTAAGAGATTATTTAACATATTTTTATTACTGTTTGAATAATTATTTTGAGTTTGTTTCTATAATTAGACAAAATTGCGTTGTTGACATACATTCGATATTGCAGAGAAAGTAGAAGTGCTTTATAGACGTATGCCTAGTTTGAAAAAATATGCATTGACAGGTTATCACTTTTATCGTATTCAGATCAATATCGATAAAATAATATTTAGTCTCATAACTAATTAAGATTTCGTATGGAGAGAATCAGTTTGGAAAAAAATGAAATATCATCCATTTAACTCAGTTATTACGAAAAAATTTCATATACTCATTACGAAACAACAAGCGGCAAAATTAATTAGATTTATTAGAATCTCTAAATCATTAAATACCGTGTCTAACACTTCAATTTAGAAACGCTCACGTATTAGAAATTTCCGATGATATCTTAGCATGTGTGTACTCGAATCCTGAAAAATGATTAGGAGAAAATATTCTTTGATTTTCCAAGGAAACGTTGATGCATAAATAACAAACTGTGTCTGCACTTTCGCATAATTTCCACTTTGATTAGACCGGCAAATCGTTTATGCACAAGTCGCAGAAGAGCCGATAATTTAAATATTTCAATAAAACTAATAGCCGAAATTATATACTCGTTAAAAAAGAAAGTGCCAAATGTGAAATTTGACGGTCATTTAGTGGGCGTGCCATCAGTTGATGAAAAACTAAATAGAACCGTATTCAGTTAACTTGTCAACCGCGCTCATAGCAGACACGTAAATTCGGAAAAGTGAACTGCAGCACAAAATAAACAGAAAAAACGAATAAAAACGAAGAGTGAAACCGCTTTTCGCGAACACAAATCGAACAAACAGAAACGAGTTATTCGTTCGGTGAAATGATAGTGATAGTTCGCCGAACAGGTGTCCGTTTTATTGCTCTCAAAAAAAAATCTTATCTCAGATCATCATCTATATCTTTCGATGATTTGTAGACAGTGTACGTGTTAAGCACGTGTTGATTCGCAAACGACCTGGAAACCCATATGAGCACACGAATCCACCATTACGATATATACCGAAGCAGCCTGCGCTCTTGGACTTGAAGTTTTCACCAGCAAGTGAGAGTGATCCGATCCATGGAGACCTTCGATCCACCGAGAACAGGTTTCGAGTTGTCTCTAAAAATATGCAATCGGATCCGAAGCTTCTTTGTATTTGTACCGCAGAAGCCTTTTTGTCCGTCGAAACCGGCGGCGGGCAAATTCGCCATAATTGGACCTCGGGAATGAATCGCGCGACGATGACTCTCTCGGCTCCCAAATGTTTTAAATTTGTTTTTTTCCGTTTTGATAAATTTCTGATTTTTTGAGGAAACGTATATATGGCAACCGGTCGGCACAAATGTGGAAACCTCGCTTCTTAATCGCACTGGTGCGCTGTTAATTACCGGAGACAATTGACATCGTTTCTCCGTGTAACACTTCGACGTTGGATATTGCACTGCGATGTCAATTGATAAGGTTGTAATGAGACTGAGATGATATGGGAAAATTTATATATGGATGTTGCATGTTAGAGGTACGATAGATTGCACTGTTATTGTATTCAGGAAATATTGTTATTTGTATAAGAATGACATAGCATTTTGATTTTATCGCGATTGTATTGAAAAATATTAAGCGACGACTTGACATTGATAAGGTCTTTAGATAAATATTTGAATTAACTTTTGATCGATTAACAAATAAAATTTTTAACCTTAGGCGATTTGAAAATAACGCAAACCATTGAAAACACTTATGTTAAAATTAAAAAGAAAGTAATGACATGTGAATACATATAAAAGAGACGGCGCTCTTATTGAGAAACACTTAAAACCTTTTCAAGTACCTCTAGAAGATTACTTTTTTATCATTAACGTTTAAATTCGTTTCGGATTAATATGATTAATGCGAACGCGGAAGGCAACATGTGCTCGACATATCATATACACACTAGAGTGAAATTCGAAAACGACACCATCATACAATGTCGAAAAAAAGATACATTTTTCATTTCGGCGTACTATACATCATTCACCTGGCGTCAAAAAACAAATAACCAACACTGTCTTGAACATAATATAATACGAGTGTTTTAAAAGACCGGAGCACGCATTAATTACGAAAAATTGACACGTGTGCTTTTTTCTGTATACACGTGACGTATGTCCATCCATCAAATTTACCGTTTTCGAAACCCTACGTGGACTTTTTTATATTTTTCGTGCACGAGCCCACAATTAGGGAAATCAGTTCTAGTGTACGCAGCATACTTATAAGTCGGTTTCGTAATCCCGATGGACCACGGATACGGGTAAGGATTCCTCAAAATCGTGAATTATTCAAAAGGCGAAAACAATGCGGAAAGTGAAAGCATCGTTTTCGGTCGATTCCTAGTGCAATGCGATTTTGCAATGCTTCGATGTATAATATGTACTTTCGCGTACGCACTTAGGAATTGTTCGGATCGTACACGGGTCACGATTTCGGATTTTCTCGGTTCGCATTGTATGAAAGTGTCTACGACACGTCAGAAATTGTGCTTCGATTGTCAGTCATAACGAGATTCGAATATTTGATTATTTAAAGATTTATATTTTGTCTGATAAATGAATCAATTTGAACTAATTCAATTAAATTTACGATACTAATAAATTTAAATATTTCCAATACAAAAATAAATAGTTTTAATTTAAATACAAATTGAAATATCATTGATACTTCAATAGCTTCACGGTAATGAACTCGTGTATGTACAAACACCGAAATGAGTTGGCAAACAAATAAATTACTGACACAATTCCGATTCGAACGAATGCAAATCAGGCAGTATCATTAATAATTATGAAGGAGAGCAATCGACGTGGAAAAATCGATTCAAATTCATTACAAACAAAACAACACAAAAAATAATTAAGAATAAGAAATTTTTTTTGAATCAAAACGAACGTGGCTTCGGAAAAGATCGGGATGAATCCGTGATTGATGTGACATCTAAAAGGATGGAGATTGTATCGGTATGGGGAATATTTCACTTGTAAAGCAAAGTTTGACAAACGCGTATCGGATGACGGCAAAAGCAGGAATCTGCGAGCTGTGTGACGACGTCTTGTTTTGCTTCTTGTTTTTTGGATGACGATTTTTCCGGATGACGCTTCTGTCATCTGTCATCTGTCGTTTCGGAGTTGAACGTTTCTCGATTGATTTAACCGAGCGGTTGTCTTTTGAGTGGTTGCGTAATATTTATAAAGCGATATGGAAATATTTTGAGCGTATTATATCATATTTTTACCGTTTAAGTGTTGAGAAAAAAATATGGAATTTTTTTGAAGATTGATCAACTTTTTTTATTATTTTGATATCGATCACTCGTGCAAATTATATGAATAAGTTGGAAAATTAATAACATGGATTTGAGAGTATTTTAACAGCTGGAATTTCATCATGATATTTGTATAATGAAAGAAAAATAACATATTCTAGCGATTTATTTGAATCGACCTTTGAATAAACATAAAATAAAAGTTTAAAGAACTTATGTTGAATAGCACAAGGTGAATTATATTATATTTAAATTCTGCGTGAGAAAATACTAAAACCTTCAATTTTCACGATTTGGATCAAACTTGATGACAAGGGTACGCCACGTCTTCACATGAATACACAATATGTGCAATAAATGTTATTTTTACAAATAACACAAGAAGGTTACAACTTTTCACTATAGAGGTTTTCGTTTTGTTAGTAATATTTTTTAGAGTGAATAATAAAGTAATTTGTGTATTTATGTAATAAAATAATAACGTAATGACTGGAAATGAGTTGATTTTTCGTATAGAAAAAAATTCATGGTTAGTCGATTGTGCAGTCGAGCAAGAAAAATTATCAGGTAAATTCCTCGCTGAAATTTATTCGTGTTATTTTCAGTGCAAAAATAGGCAACGTTACGATCGTCATTACATGGAAATATAATTGCGAATAAAACTCAACGGCAGCCTTTTAATGTTCGCATTTATATATCATTAAATAGCGTCGCACCAAGAACGATTTCGTTCTCGGAATTATACTTATTTTCTGGAGTCGAGGTGTTTTATAGGAATTAAAATTGCATGGTGAATATCTAAGTATCATTTTCAAAAAGATTTCTCATAGATAGTAACACTGAAAAAAAATCATTTGCACGTCTGCTTTAACAAACGAGAACAATTTAAGCGACCTCGAAACCAAATTAATTCTCGCATATGTATATAGAAAAGCTGATCTAATAACAGATTACAATGATCCAATTTTAACAAAAGACGCTGAATGTTCAAATTTTGAATCTGAAGGTTATTAAAAACTTGAATGTAAAATTTGAAATACAATAGCCTTTGTTATACGCACTTATTAAACAAAATAATTGATGATATAAAAGGATAACTTAATTACAAAAAAAATCATCAATATTTAATAACAGCGCATCGAATTTCAGATAAGAGCAATTCGTGCCAAGGATTAACACGAAATCGATTTTTTCCTTAAATTAATTATGCTCGCGTACTAAAATTTCCGTACAATTTATTTTCATTATCAAAGAATCTTTCGCAATACCAATTCGGCCTTTCGTAACAGCGTTATTAATGATTTCGACAATTTGACGACACGCTTATTTACTCACAAAAGGAATAATTTAATCGAGCGTTTCTTTTGTCGACAGATAAACGCATTACGAAAAAAGTCAATGAAAAATATCTCCATCGATTATGTATGATTGCACACATACACATTATGCAACTATTGGAAATTAAGATGCATCGACGTAACAATGAATTTTTTCCGCTTTTCTCAATCGACCTTCGATTTTCGAAACGATTTTTCACGGTCGTCTCTTGAAACGGGTCCTTAGCTGGAAACGATGCCGGATTTCGCTCAAAGTACAAATGAAGATCTTTCCTTTTAATTAAGATAGATAACAGCGGATCTAGCATACTATAAACGGAGTAAAAATGCATCGGTTGCAACTCACGATGCACTCGTCGCAAAACCGCTTTTTGCTAAAGTGCACAACTCGAGCTAAGTGTCACGACGTCGGACCGTTTTCCACCGTGGAAAATCCTGGATGCGAACAAAACTAGATTTCATACGATGATAGAATAAAACTAAAATGTCAGATAGTTGAATGTTATTACCGTTTTGAATATATTTGCCGCGCAATATTGACTGCGGATTAGTAATGTCCGATTGGCATGTGTTTCATGAAAAAATCAAATATGTTTGCCATATATGAAATATTTATGTAAATCGCGATCGAAATGCATATTATGTTAGTTTCATACGTGATTGTATCGCTTGTGCAAGGTCACAGTTTCACGTCGTGAACGTAGCCTCGAGCTGAAATTTCATGACGTTGACGAATGTGTTATATACGTTGACGTTGCTAAATTAATAAATAAATGAGTTTTTAAATAATGATAAAAAATTTCAATCAAAAGCTTATCGAATAGGCTGTGCATGTATCGGCTATTGTGGTTCGAAAGGAAGTGAAGGTGAATGGTACTTTTGTGCTCTTAGAAATGCAATGTTATAAAAAATTATATTTTTTTTGTATTCGAAAATTTAATTAAAAAAATGCAATATAAGCGAAAATGTATTTATAACTGGCATAAATATTAAAAATCAATAAAATTTGCATTTCCGATAATACATAGAAGGTTATTTTATAAATTACATTGATTTGTTGCGACTTATATTGTCATGTAACTATAATAAATCGCAAAAATATTTCAATGTAGCTCTGATTGAGTGGAAAACTCCGCTTTTACATTTCTCAAATGTTATTGACTTACATAGAAACAGGTTAGAGTAAAAGACGCCAACGTACAACACGTCAACTTTTTTATAAAATTTAGTTAGGTCTTCATAATCCATTATATTTTCCTGTATCAAAAAAAAATAACATACGTTTGTCACAACACAGTAATTCCTCCATAAATCATTCACACAATTTCAATTCTTAATAATAGTAACATATCGCAGAAATATACTTATATAAAACCCAAAAACAAAAATAAAAACCAAACGACATATTGCTATCGGGCGTCCGTTCGGTAATTGTTTAATATTCGAACATCGAGTTGCGGTTTTGTGGTCAATGGTCAATTCCGAATCGGATTATTACGGTCATCGAGTGAAAGCTTTCACGGCCTTCGCGAAACGTGATCATTCATTTGATTTCGGATTGTCGTTGGATCGCCATCGTTATCCTTCGCATTAATCAAAGCTCTAAACTGTCGTCGAATCATCAATTTCACCCGCCATGAGGCACGACACAATAGACCCACATTTAACCCACAATTCAAAGTTTAATAACACGAAATTTTTATTTTTTTTCAGATTGCAAAGCGGCACGCCAAAGCAAACAGCACTCAGAGGTAAATTTACAAAAAAAAAATTAATAATTTATTGCCCTTTATGCAACCTTCGCTTTCGATTTTATTGCGTTCATTAAAATCGAGCGAAATTCGCGGAAACCTTCGAACGCGAGGCCGAAAAATCGCCTAAGAATCCACATAAAATAACACGTCTATGTAATTATTCGTCGAAAGGTGCGATCCGAAACGGAATGAATCATTTTGTGTGCTCGTTATGATAACGACGAAATAATAATGGAGTTTTCAGACAAAGAGAACGGCGACTACGAGTTGGCCGATTACGCGAATCGACGGACCGATCGGACTCGATTGCACAATGTGTGGGATTCGTTACAAAAGCTAAATGTCACAATGTTTTGCGAATTTTTGTACTGAATATTGTATCGAGAGAAATTTTATTGGTTATGATCGGTGCAGTGACGTGTTTTTATATCCATAATGCCTTATTAGGTTGAGTTCGTGTATACAATTTGCATAGTTTTGTATTTGAATTGATCCAAAATTGATAAGAATATTTATATGAAATGTTGCAAAGAAATTATTGAAAATGTGAACATTTTATGTAATTCTATAAGGAAACTTAAGAATTAAAAGTGGAATTATAAAAAGTTGTTCTTTTTCTTATTGTTGGTAATTTTTGATATTATATTAATGATTTTATTCATTTGGATTAATAAGATCAAAATAATAATTTTACGTAAATTAATAAATAAAATTGACATCAAATTGGATTTTGGTAGCAGAAAAACATACCAGTATGAACTGAGAAAGGATCCATTTCCTTTTTCTAAAAATACTTTTGAAATTTATTTACTGTCGTAATTCTTAAGCTTGATATTAAAACTTCCAACATTTCCTTTCAAATTTAGGTATTGTGTGTATCAATATTAAAAAATATCAGCCCAATGAGATTCACACAATATTTTTTATCAAAACATATGACAGTCGGTTCAAAAGGTCAAATAATAATCGTACGTTGTACATGGATTGAACTTTACCGTCGCCAATATCAATAGTTTCATTGGATCAGATTGTGTCTCAATATTTTTTTTGTCGATTCTTTATTGCAAAATGTTGTAGATGAATAATTGATTTCGTTCGATACGGCGACTCGTTACAATATATCAGTTTGATTTAAAGGCGTATAAATATTTTTATTAATTTGCATATAATCGTTTCAAATAAACAATATATGATTTGAAAGGTCTAACTCCATTATTAGCATTACCGATATAAATTGAACAGATTAAATTTCGACTGTGAAATCGTGACTTACTGCTACCGATTCGTAATTGACACTATTTTGTCAATGTCAAATTGTTTATATTTTTGAATCTGATAAGTAAATTTTTTAACATTCTTTACGTATAAAACTGATTCAGTTTCACGGTTTTTTTAACACAAAGCATTCATATATTTTACCTTTATCAATATATGAATGGAAAAATAAAAGATGATTTAAATTTGCGGAAATCATTAGGAATATTAGCATGGCCTCGAAACGGTGGAAAAGTCAAGTTGCGGTTGCTTTAGAATGAATAGAAAATGCAATTAATGTTTATATGTCATATAAGATTTCATTTAAATGGAATTATTTGATATTATTCACATAAGTTTAATATAGAAAATTTTATATACGTGACACCAAATAATATGCAAAAGTAATGACTCAAACTTGAAAATTTTCCGCTGACATTTAGTGTTTCTAAAAAAAAATTAACAACAAAAGCAGAACGACGACCCAAGCTTTAATCTTTTTCACATCTGTTTATTTTGATCGCACATTCTAAAGTCCATCGAACAACAATGTAAAGGGAAGTGAAGTTTATTGGCAATTTTTTTTTGACACAATACGTTTATTAATATAATACTTTTTTGTCATCGACATTGAACGAAGAGATTGTACGTACGACAAATTATCATCGGAGAAATCAGCTTTTTGTGCGGACATTTTTTGCGTCACGCAAGTTTTTCGATTCGAAAAAAATAAAGCTATGTAGAATATGTCATTCGCGTGGGTCTCAATAAGGTATACAATGAAGAATTCTCTATTCATATAAGGTTAGATTTTTTTACTTTAACTGTCACTCGGCCGCATTAAGGTCAAATCAAAAATCGATTTGATCCAGTGCTGAAATATAATGCAGGCCTCACAGAAATGCAATTATGTATCTTGAGAGGATTGAGGCTACGTCTAAGCAGTTATGACATGCGAAATTGTCACGAAATAATCGAAAGTAATTATCTTGTGCACAATGTAATAAATTGTAACGGCCCGCGTTAATTTTAACGAGGTTTATCTGTCTGTTTGTGTACGTAATAAATTTCACAGATAAATCGATTCGACACACTTTCGTATGCGAATTTCGCTATGACGCAAATTGACACCTCGTGCGAATTGACATTATTTGACACCTTACCGAAATCGGTTGCAAAAACACGGTTATACGTTATACGAAAAAATCAAATACGTAAAAAAAATTCAACATTTTCCGTTCCGAAATGTGCAAAGATTGTTTTATTAATTTTTTAACACGTTTATGAAATATTCACGGACGTTATTGCATTATTCAAATTGGAAATCGCCAAATTAAAATATTATACGACTATTCAAAGTCCTATGACTTTTTTCGTTTTTGATAAATTGTCCGGATTCGATGTGTTCATTAGTATTTTTGGGACGGGCATAGAAATTTCGCTAGAAAAGTCATTATACGTGTATGGAATATGCAAAAGAGTGCAAATTTGAAAAATTTCATATGTAAACTGGTCTCGTGAACTCGACGAGAATTGATATGTATGCTAAACGGCAACGCCATTGTAGTTGTTATATAAATCGGTTGTTGGAGATGACTCATTTCACACTATAATAAACGGTCTCATACGTAATATAATAAATATAAAATTGAAATATATTAAAAAGGTTTTCGCTGTATCCTGTTTTTCAACCTGTCTCTTTCAACAAGGTTAAATACACTGTTTTAATTTATGCGTGCCGACCCTGTTTTTGCTTGCATTCGAGGCTAGAACTGCAACGGTCTCTTTGTGGAAATTTTGAGTTTATAAATTCAAATTTAAAATTCAAAATTAAAGTTTCGTTTATTTTTCGAAAACGCTGCACACAAGTATTAAAATGAGAAACTTTTATTTTAATTTCATCCTGATAACCTTTTTCAAAATGCAATAAATTATATATTAAAATTCGTTTATGATTTTCAAATCATTCGATTTCACCGACGTACATCGACATTCATCCTCTACCAGTAATAATACATTATTTAAATTGAAAAAATAATAATTTTCAATTCAATTTTTCCGAATGACAAATGGACGGCGGCCACCTTCAACAGTCGCCGTTTAATTAGCGACACTTCGAATTTGCATAATCACGAACGCACTCGTTTCATGAAACCATTCGACATTTTTGCAAATCGTGATCTATTATTGTTAAATTATATTTAGACCTTCTTATGCGGGAATGCGGTTTTCATACGTGTGGGACACAAAAATGGCCAAGACCACATAACTGGAGTGAGGTTTGTCGCGAAAATGCACAACTTAGACCGATTCAACGGTTCGTCCGGTTTTCCAATAGTGGCTCTTGTTTTATGAGTGCTTTTTTTTATGCTATTTATCAACTGTATTGGGAGAGCGAGCCAGTGGAACGGGTCGATTTTAACGATTTCACTGTCATTAACGCACTTTCATTGTAAACAGCACATACGAAACGGCGGACGTAGACGTGTTCTCAAATTTGTAGTTACACGTTAATTAAACTCAAACGGAAATAAATATTTCTGTTTATAGTTAATTCTTCATATGGGGAAGATTTTTTCGATTTATCATAATCAAATATAGTCTACATAACGCGAAACGCAAAACAAAGCCTTTTCAAAATTATTCGTAACTTTAGAATTTTTCTTTATCAAATTTACCTGTTAAATTAAAATAATTCACAAGTATTTGTTTACAAGAATCATCTTCTATATTAATAAAATATTTAGTTTCAATATGCATCGGCAAGTATCCAACGAAACCAATTAACTCAAGCGCGGTCAAAATAACCGAACCGCACCTTCTATAATAGACGTTGTTCGACGATTCTATTGTATTGCGTCTGTTTGTATGAGACCGGTGCGTGATATGAATATTTCGAATTCGAACCCGACAATTTTGCTTTAATGAATTCGTCGATAATCGTGAATCGAGACGGAAAAGTGAGCGTCTAAAGATACGGTGTTGTTCAAATGAAATGGTGGTGATGATAGTTTCTCAAATGCACAAACTTAACATAAGTATTGACTTTGGTTTCTTCAAAAGTTCCGATTTTTGCTGATCAATAAAATCTGATATGATTTAATGAGATCAATTAGCAATGAAAGTTTTTTATATTGAAATCATCTAAAGTTAAATTTTCTTTATATCAATGATCATTAAAAAGACTTGAAATTTCAATTGCATCAAAAGAAAACCCACCATTTTGCTTCTTACATCCACCCCTCTTTGTAAACTTCTCGAGCCAACTTTTAACTTTTAATACAAAAAATATCTATATCATTATATTTAGACTACACATAATGCTGATTACATCTTTTGTGAAACAATTTTCCTTTTGTTCCGCATTTTCGTGTCCCCACACCGATTCGCATGCAAATCGCGAATTCTCATACAAACTGTTACACATACGACATCGCGAGAACGCGAAACATTTCGCGTACACTATCTTCGCCTACTTTAGTCGACTCTAATCGGCATTATTTGCCTACTTTTACCATATTACGTATTCGTGCTGGCGTTTATCGAACTTTCGCACGTGTCGCACCGAGCGCATATAATACGTCTGTACGTCGACTTTGATGATGATGATGGCGGTGATGAGGTTCTATATCGTCGTGGTCATTAAATTTCGCCGGCGTATCGTCTGTGTGCTTTGCTGGCAACTTTCGACGGCTAACCTTGACATCTTAATGGGTCTAGTAATTGTTTAACCTCGATTTATTAATAAAAGTGCCCAACGCGTCACGGTTAATAAGCTGGTGTTATTATGTTACGATTGATCTCTGGTTTCTAATGAAATCTAGGATTTACTCTCTACTTTTATTTGTATTTAATTTAATGCCAATTTATGGTTAGTATATTAGATTTTTTTATATTATATGAAAAAAAGTCATTTTCTAACTATGTTTAAAAAAAAAGTTTGGTACCAGTATGTATGAAGTATGTACCAGTATGTTGATGGATATACGATATCAATACTCATCAAATTCAACTTTTACATATTTAAAATATCAAATAGATATCATTCACTTAACGATATCATTTTAAATAAACATAAATTGTAACTAGTATAAGAATCAAGTTAAGTTTTGAGGTTAGAAAGCGCTAATTTTCGCGGTCAAATTTGAAGAAAATCATACACTGATTTGACTATTAACGAAAGTTTCACCGAATTGGCTATTCATCGCCGGTCGTTACTCGCGAACGATACGTATTTAATTCGTCGAAAATTAGCACACGTTCAAAAATTATCGTTAACGAATCGAAAGTAAAACCTATTAACTGACCAGACGACATTGATCGACAAAGCTAACGATGACCGCACTGTTATTGTTCGACGTCGATGTCAATCAAAGTGCGCTGGCCTTCGGGCGACAAATTTTTTCTCAACACAGAAAGAATATGTACAATTAGAATCGAATGTAAATAAATAAATAGCAATTTGTCAATTGATAAATTGATCGATAAAAAGTGCGCGTTAATTACATTGTTGCCAACGAAATTTTGTAGAAATACATTTCGCGATCGGTGAATTTATTGTGAAATAGCATGTTGGAATAAAACGTTTTATTGCGTCGTTAAAACGGGCTTCTGTCGATAACGATTTCCTTTCTCGCGTCGTTATTTCTTTCGACGCGTCCTTTATGCGCTTCGTATTAAAAAAAAAAAATTGTTTAAAAAATGCGTTCGGTACGTTTCAAAGCATTGAATTAATAAAAGGATTATTTTGAAATTTCGCAAAAATTTATCTGTTAAAATGTTGCGTATTGTCCATTTTTAAATAAAACGTTTTGGCGTCCTTTTGAATTGCAAAAATCTATTAAAAAGACATTAAGCGAGTTTGAGATGATCCGTTACACATTACATACGTTTTTAACGGAAATCAACTGTTATCTTGCTGCTTTTCGCAACGGACAAAGGTCATAAACGATCATATTTACTTATCGTAAAAAAAAATCAAAACTCGGTGGGATCTTCTTCGAAGCGAACCGGTCTCGTAACTGTTCTCTTCCTGGCCTCGCTGTGATGTCACATCCGATATACGTATCAATTTTTGCAAATCGAAAAATAAAAGTAATCTGTTTGAAAACCCAGAGCGGATAACGGGTCGGCAATTCATACAGTTTTTTTCGTCAAATGTAAAAAAGACAACCGTAAAACTAGTTGAGCATGTAGGGAAATGTGCATGGTTATTATAGTCATCGTATACAATGCATACGGTCTGATTTTTTTAATATATATTATACATATGACGGTAGAAACTGTCGACTTATTTTTTGCCAGTGTTTTGCATTTGTGCAAATTATTTGCACTTAAATGCGTATATTGCAGAAAACCGTTATTGTCGAGGGCGTTCCGCTCGTTAGTTATGTTTTTTATGAATTTTAAAAACGTCCAGTGAACTTTTGCCGTTTGTTCAAGACTTTCTTTTGTGACGTTTTCAACTAATACAATAAGTTTTTATACAAATCGAGAGCACTGTTAAGTCAACTCACTCGCTATGTAGACCCGTGCACTAAAAGCAAACAAATGGAATAAGAATGCAGCCAGTTTGTTCAGATATACAAGAAAAATGTTAACGCATGTACGCTTTTTAATGGTTCTAGCGCGCTAAAATTGAAAATAGAATCTTTAGAAATCGTCGTGTTTGTCTTTGAATGTTTGTGCTCGATGTGTTATGATAACGCAGCCGGAATTTTCGACATTACTCGGGAAATTTAGACGAAACTTACGAACACAATGTTATTTTGAAACTATGCTGTGTTAAGTTTAACTTTTTTCGTATTTAAAATAACGGAAATTGAAAACTAAAGGTACCAGCATGAGTTCACACAATTTAAAAATAATTGATAATGTACAAAGTGTTATTCTATTATATGTATCTAAATTTCAAAGAACATGTTAATGAAATTTCAATTCACATATTCAAGTGAAAATTTAATTCGTATTTTCACAAAGCAGAAACATTGACCGATAAAATCACTAAACAAATTGAATTTCCTCTATATTGCATTTTACAAATCGCGATTTTGACACTAGAAACATTTTGTAAATCAAATAACATTAATCAAATCATTTCTAGCATCATTCACAGCGGGCAGCCGCCGTTTTCGCATGAATCCGTACAAATTCCATTTCTCAGAGTAGGTACCTGTATTATGTCGGCATCACGAGAGTTATGCCAGTCGTTGTTTCCTCTGGCAAAACTTTTAAACTATGTCAAACCGTCAACACCGACAGACAGCTTGTATGAATAAATATTGTCCGTTGTTCCAAGATGCATTCCACGAGAGAGCAATGCACTCGGAGATGCCCTATGAAGTACTCGTACCATAAGCGGTATTGTTGTTTCTGGTTTTTTTATCCGTCCGGTTAATCCTTCCGTAAGTTGACATCATCCGCGTGCTCTGTGAAGATATCTAAAACTATAAAATGTCCTTTTTATTGCCGTTCTTATGTGCATTCACATCCGTGAAAGTTTCGTTTGTTGCGTATAATCTTTGCTTCTAAAGGATTAATATTTGATATGTGTTTAAGAAAATCTGACGTGTTATGGTGTATAATTAAAGATTTTTGGATACCGAATTGAAGTTAATAGTTTTTTTTTTAGGTGAAAGCTGTACAATGCACATAAAATCGAAAAATATCTAGTTGAGTTCTTTTATATAGGAAATTAATAAAAATTCAACGGCAACAGACGTCTATTATGAGTTATAGATTTCACGCATTAAACGATCCATTATTAAATTAATCGAACTTTTATATAGACCTCAATAATATTTCGATAGCAATTTATCACGTACAAAGGATACAAACGTACATATAATATAATAAACCGACTCCCAAGAAAACCTTCGAACGTAATGATATTTCACCGCTAATGAAATACAATTAGCGAAATAATGAGCATACCACTGCTATTCTATCCATTATTTACTCTGCTACATAATTAGCGTATTTTCGTCAATAGGAAGAAAAAAAAAATACATACAATCCTAGAGATAAGGCTTGAGTTTCATTGTTAGAGTCCGTATTATCCGAACGAGTTCAAGGCTTCGGTTTCAGGACCTCATTGATGAAATGTAAACAGCGAGCGAGAACGGATCGTGACCGTTTCAAGGCGATGTGAATTAGCCACAGTCGGTTGGACAATTTCTTGAAAGCGACCTTCACCTTCCTACAATTATAAAGGTTGTTATTATAAAGCGACACCGAACCGGATACCGAACGCCGGCTCAGAGGATTCCATTGTCTTTCGAAAGACAAAGAAAGCCACGTCGAAAAAGTCTACGTACCACTAAATCACAATTATATTGAGGTAGCATCGGAATTTTCTAAAATTAAATTTATAGCTTCTCGTCGACGATATTTATTTAATCGAACTAACGATAATAACGGACGCCGAAGAGGCGGTGCGTGGAAAGTGGTGAGTCGACGACGTACCCGGGATATCGGAAATGAAAGGGTGCTATGATTTATATGTCGAGTGCATCCATTGTGGATATCTATTACGTTGAAGGGTGGCCGATTCCGTTGGAAATTCTAGTGCTTCACAAAGCTGCAGGTGGTATCGGATCCCTCGAGTTATGATATATTGAACGTGAGGACGAACTAGCGCCGGCCATTCTGGAAATCGTTATTTAATGTGATTTTAGATGGTGTTTGGAATTGAGGTTTAATGTCGACGGATATTGTATTATGTACTCGTATAATGTATTTGTATAGATTGAGTTATATTTGGATCGGATATTAACACAAGTTAAGAATCGATATAGAAAATTTGTTTTATAAATTATTGAATTATCGATGTTGTTTTCAAATTAAACGGATGCATATATTAATTTTTAATGTTTCAATACTTTTTAAAACAATATGAATTATTATTTTTAATTTTTTTTAGATATGATTCGTTGGAGGGACAAGTGTCGTTAGATGGCGGCAGTTAGCGCTGCAATGCTCCGGCCCCCAGGAGGGGGCTTGGACCCTCCATATTTTGCATCACAAAGGGTAAGTTAAATCAATTTTAATATTATTATTATAACAGTAATATATTTTTTAACCTTCGACAAAGTTTAGTCTATTAGTGAAACTTTCACCGAAGTAAAAATTCCGTCGAAGAAATTTTTACGCAAGCCTCTTCACATTAGAAAATTCGTGTTTGCGTAATAGTTGTAATGATACTCCGTTAAGTAAACGAGATGTTCGGCTTTTTGCTGTAAACTCAATATCACTCAGGGCTGCTCGTTGATGGACACTTCTTTTATTAGAAACTTTAGATAGGAGCGCTCTTATCGATCCGACTATCGTCGGACTTTCGTGCTTTCGAAAATTAATTGGTCGCGTCGAACAAAAGCTTGTTTTGATTGCCAATGTCACAATCCGATGACCCGTAGAAAAAGTTGGCTTTCGATTTCTTCAAACGCTGATTGCCATTGAAAAAGCGTTATCACATTCGTTTCCTTTCACCAAATACTTTTTGTACTTCTATTTTTATATCTGTCATAGTTGTTTTGCTTCTCGAATACGAATCGTATATTATGCAAGTGCATGTAATTTCTCAATTTTGTGTTTGCGGACTAACTTTTACTGATAGAAGAAATTTTGAAAAAAATAGAAACCCACTAGTTTGCATTGCTGTGGCTTATCGAATCATGTACGTTATTTTGGAAAGGCGAACGAGTACACAAAATAATATTCTATTACGGTTTGATTTCTCCAATATGCTATTTATGGAGGAAAGGTAACGTTTTTCTATTAGAAATAATTTATTGCAGGCAGAACAATGATACATTTCTGACAGATAAATGCTAGATGCAGGTGCATGATAGTAGTGGAATATCTAAGAACTATCACACAAATATGCAGCAACTATCGAATTTCAATATATGTATTTTCTTTCGTGAAAGTTACCCGGTATCTGTTGCCATAAATACGTAGAAAATATAATGCTTGGAGCGAATCGATCGAAAGAATAACGAGCTATCAATTTCTATGCAGATTTTTAACTGTCGAACATTTATTTGGGATAAAATCGCGTCGGGCCGGGTACTCAGCTCAAAATTTAAAAATCTCATTTATATTCGTAGTGCGAGATTTGCTTCCGAAGATTTGAAAACTTTTTCTTTCATACAATTTTTTTTACTAACAGCGTCGTTACAAAACGCTGAAGGTAAGAAAACGATCGTTAACTAATGACGCTTGGTTTAATGGCGTCGGATGTCAGACGGAGTGTTTCATTAAAATGTCACATTTACACTGATCTATCGTAAATTAATACGTCGTTTGTATGACTCGGATAAGCTGGGCTTTGACTGATCATTGTTGGCATTGTCAGAGGCTCGTTTGTTTGGGTTCTTATGAAGGAATTTTCACGCAGGAATTCTCACAGCGTCCGCCAAATAGATTTTTTGTTTACGCACAAACAACACATCAATTAACAAAACTGTTGCATAAAAATTACAATGAATCTATTTATCTTTCGATTAATTTCTTTACATTGTTTATACTTCCAAAAATAGGCTAGAATGAGATTTTTTTATTACGCCGAAGACCATGTTTGCGCAGACAATTTTAACAATGCGCGATTCTCACTCGAAATCGAGACTGATCTTCATCATCATCATAATTGCAAGCAAACTGACGGCCTCGGTGAACAAAGACATTATTAAAAGTGAAATCGTGTGATTTTTTTGTATACACTTCTTCATTTGTGCATTATTCAATTGGAGCTCCTCCCATATTACGATACATTCAAGTGTTTTTTTCCTGAACGACGTGTGTCCGGTTTTTTGTACACATCGTTTTATGTGTAAAAGTGATTTTAGTAATCTTTCGAAATACGGATTATTTTCAATGATTTTCAAGATTTTTAAATTTGGTGAAATGCGGAACAAAATATCGTTAAGTTTATCTTATGACAAATTTAGAACTCGAGAGTCGACACTTTTCACACTGTCGTTAAGATGTCCATTTTGGGGATATTATTTGTTTATAAGAATAGAAAATATCTTGAAATAATCATTGACTTTTTTGCAGATAGAAATGAATGTTTATTTGAAAAAAAAAACCATATTTGCACATGAAAATTTGGCATTCACGATTCGATTTGCACGCGACTACTCAATTCTCGCTAGAGGTCAAAAGGAACCGTAGGAGTATTGTTGAAAACATTGTTGAATTTAAGTGTAGAAAGCAACCGTTTCGGACGAGGTCGAGTTTATTGTGCGAATTCAACGAAATTGTTCGGTTAGACAGGCGTGTATAAAAATATTTCGATAATTGGTAAAAATTGGTAAATTTTCAAGCGTTATCGCGTGTGGGCCGTCGAAAGTAGAGGCGGATGAGAGCAATCATCTCATAGCGAACAGTGCTTTCCAATTGATAGCTCACATTTGAGAAAATCGTATTCCAAAAATTATTTAGAACACAAAAAAAAAATTACAAAAAAGGAAACGATAAATGTCTCTTTACCCCGGTAAATTCCGTGGGAAATTATTTAATTTGATATATTCGAGAAGTAATTCAATACTGACGCAAAGGTAGCAAGAAAATTGCACACCCACTAAAATATCATAATAATCCATAGATTTTCAGACAGTTTAAAATATTTCTACGTAGGCGGGTCATCAGATTAAAACGGAGCCAATTTACGGCTGTTCCGGCTCAAGAACAAATAAAGACGCTCACCGTAAAGCAACCATAAATCCTCACTTGATGAACGCCTTTCTTTAGAAATTTGTGATTTTTTCCATCAAAATTGAACTCGAATCGATTTCGATGCAACCCGAGCCGTATATTAGTGCCAATTAGTGTTGATTTATACGATGATGGAACAGGTTGTACGTACGAATGCGTTTTTCAAGAGTCAGGGGCAGGGGCAGGGTCACGGCCCACATATGGGGTGGATCGAATTTTCTCAAAAATAATAATAGAAAGCAACTCATATTAATATCAGAGAAAATCGCAGGTGAATTCTCTCGAACATTCAAGGGGTCAACACTCGCTCTTAACCGAATACACCCAAAACGTTGACCGAAAAGGTAACAGTTTTGTTTCGTGCGATCGTCCGTCTCGTACCGGCGAAAGTGAACGGTGTATATACAAATAAATATATTAATATATTATATACGTATGTGAGTGGTGTTGAGATGGGTGCAGCTGCGAAAGGAAAAGTGGACCTGCCCAAACGGCTACGTCTTGCAAGGTCTATGTCAGCGATTCTCGTTTAACACGACACCAACAAATACACTCACGCTATGTGCTGCCATATATCATATTTGAGCTTTTCAAACGAGACTGTGTTGGTTTTTTAAAAAGATATTGAGCGATGAACCTTTCTTTCTTGCTTTTACCGCGAAAGATTTATTCGTCTATATATTGTGACGGGATAGCTTTCGATAGTTTTCGAAATGAACGTTGCTTTCGTTTTTATAAGGTTGAAAAATTAATTTTGTATTAATCATTAACATGTTTGTTCTCCTACGCGAATTCTTCCAATTTGTCAGCAATTCTATTTAAATTATATGCCTGCGATAATCATGGCGTAATATTGCTTTGAATTGTCGTTGCTTTGTTAGCACGATAATGCGTAAACGTATTAGTCCGACCCACATGTTCGTTTCCGTTTCTCATCAGTCTTCAATTAAACATTTTTTCAATGATTTTAGTTTTTCAAACTTGACCTCCGCAATGCTGCGTAGATCCGACGTAACTTTTTTAATGATTGTTATTATTAAAAATCAATTTTCGCGTTCGAAAGTCGCTCAGACAAATTTCGCATTAATTACATACGATTAATGTAATTTCAGCGTCTAAGCTAAATTTGCAGTTTTGAAAAACAGTTTGATTTTAACTATACGTGCGTAATGAGAGCATTTCACTTTTGAATCGTATAAACGATTCAAACTAATAGATGTTTGTGAACCGGAAAACGAAACGAGTTTCACTACTATCCGCCAATTGATATTTCCGAAACGCATTGACATATTTATTTTTACTATTTTTTGTGTTTTTTTTGGATCATCACGATGTTCGGATGGTTTTCCCGAAATTTCTAATAAAAATTCTATTTGCATAATAAAATCGTCTTCGTCGAAATAATCGTTTTTAATTGTCGTAATTATCCACAATAGTCGCTAATTATGCTTAAACAGCGAAAAGATATTATTAGATTACATAAAATTGTACTAATGTAAATTTTAATTCGTATGAAAATGTTGAAAAATAATTAATTCATATTACATAAGAGAACAGACAGCGTAAGTAGTCGACTTGTTAACGATGGTATTGAATAAAATTTAGTTTGTTTCAGCAGTTAATTTAGTAACGGTGATTAGTACGCATAATCATTTCTAACGTGAAAAGTGTTGATGTTTCATTAAAAAATATAATTTTACAACGAAAATTACCAAATGATTCGATTTTCCACCAAAAAAATACAATTCACATGGTGGATCTAGAACTGCATAGTTCGAAAGTACATCAAGTATGATATGTGAACCGCAACAGTCTTATGGATATATCAGATGTACAACAAGGAAGTGCAATGCATCATCATGTCAATATCTCGGTAGAATATTGGCGCCTTCTTGCCTCGACCTGGAAGTAAATCATTACAACCAGTTTGCGGAGTATTGTTATGATAGCGGTTTTGCATAACTCAATAGTGTCGGTTCAAATCAGTTTTTAACTTTAGAGAACTTGATCTAATGAAATCGATAATTGTATGTGCGAACATTATCGTGATAGGCATAGTGTAAGGTCATGACAAAATATTGATATCTTGTTACTTAATTCGGATTATTACTAAATTGTGAACACTACGATTATAATTTCGAGATCGTATTGAGTAAGGCATTTTTGTTTTGACGAAACGTATAGAAAATATAGAATTAAATCTAACATCGTGCAGATAAAATGTAAACTAATTTTGAGTTCCAATTATTTTTAGTGATTTATGAATTCTGTTCCGTAGTTTGTTCGAAATTACACAATATTTCGTAATAATTTCGTTGCTCGTAAATCGTGATGTATCTGCATACCTTCGATATCTAGTATTGATCGTAAAGATTTTTTTTTAAATGTATAAAAATTGAGACACATTTTATAAAGAGATTTATGCCTTAGAACGAGCGATAAATAATATAAAACGTTAGAATTATGTCAAATGTTTATAAAAATAACAAAAGTTCGGAATTGAGTTCGACGTCGATATTACATCATAATGGCTATAAAAATGAATGAGCGAATAGCTATAAAATTATTATTATGCGGAAAAGATTACCGGCAAAAATTATCGCGCTTAATGAAATTCAAACAAAGTTTCCGATTTGCGCAACGCGTAATAATTCTCATTGAGGTGAACTTAACCAAGCGAATAATTGAATTTTCAATGATCGTCGTATTCCAAGTCAAAAAATACCATCACAAAACGCAAACACGAATTGTTTTGTAGCACAGTTCGTTTCCGAACCGTTTTGTATGCGCATACGAAATTTCCCTTGCACTTCCGCATTATGAAATAATCATCCATTTTTACGTCGAACTCGACGAAATCCGAATCCAAATATTTTCATACTATTAATTAGTTAAAGCGCATGTATTCGCGAATACGCTTCGAGCTCATTAGCCGTTATCTTGTTAGTCGACGAATTTGCATACATGATTATAGGCGTTGGAAAATCTAATTGCGAGTGTGCAACTCTTTGCTGTTTGCTCTTTCCAAGTCGTTATGGCGAACGTTATTCCTGTTGAATTTTCTATTACGAGCTCTCGTATCCTTTTGCATGTTCTATGCCGTTTTCATTATACGCGGAGGTGTCGCAGATAACCAGGAAATTTCTGTTTTAAGCGAACACGAAATCCAGTTTAATTGATTACGGCGGTGCATATGTGTACGATTGATATTTGTTGAGTGCATAACAGTGCAACGGGGAAATGCAGTAGCCGAACAATACACCGGATCGAGATAACGAATTGAGCGATGTTACCAACGTGTTTTAGTTTCATGTGAATTATACTGGGTGGAACGGAAACGTGTAGACGATTTCGATCCGATAATACTGTCGGATTTACTCGAGTTACCAATTAGAATGTAGTATTTATTCAACGGACGAAAAATGCATGTCATCTGAATATTTACGCTGCACCTTGCATAGTTTATGTGATTGGAACTGTTTATGAACTTTTGCCTCCTACTAAGATGCGTTTTGCATTATGAGGTCAAAGACTTTTTGTCGTTTTGTTCGTGAAGATATACGGGGGCGTCGTTGAGAGCTTTGTATAACATCGCAAAGAGTAGATCGATTTTCTATAAAGTGTATAAGTGGTTTTGTAGCTAAGCAGAAGTAGAACTAGAAACTATAAACTGCCGCTCTTTATCGAACTAGAAAAGCGTACGGCTGAGGAAAAGTCGACTCACGAGAGCGTTTTCTTTTTTATGTACGGCCTTCGTTCAGTTCCATAGTTTTATCCGTATGAACGATATTAATGTTTACGAGCAATTTGAGATATTTAACACTAATGAGTGAACTTTGAAAAAAATGAATGTGGTAATGCGCACTTGGCCTTTGATGTAATTATTAGTATTGTTGTGTGGTCTTAGCGCTCGTTTCTTCGCCCGTCATACAACAAAGATGAACAAATTCGTACAGTTTATTATGAAAATTTAATTAGAATAATTTTATATTTGAATGATCGATGAATATGCGTGTTCATTGATTGGCGCCTAAAGTTCGTTATTATACAATGAATATGGTAGCATGTCCGTATAGAGAAGGCTGAAAATATAATAATACGACTAGCATAAAAAACGCATTCTTTCATAATAATTCTAAAGAATTTTGTGGGCGGCTTAAATTTTCTTTCGACTACGAACAATATTATCATAATTAGACTAGTATGATTTTAATTATTGCGGTGACCGTACGCGTGAAAATCGAGATCGTAACACGAGAATGGATACACAAAAATGCGTGGGCATTACCGAGTTGCATAATGGCGATTTTCATGAAAAACGATCTCGTGAGAAATATTATATGATAATACGAGCGTTGGAAAATCATTAATAAATCCCACGATCAGAAAGCAAACTCGTCGTCTTTGATAAATAGAGCGAATTAATGTATACTAGATATCAAGGGATAACAAACCTGCGGAGGCTAAATAATGATCGCTTAGATCGAATTACGCTAAAGACTCATACTACATTTTAACATAGTTGATTCGTTACTATACTAGATTATGTGTAATTTTAGAATATTAAATCCGCTGAGTATTTACATCATTATTTTATACGTCGGGGTCACTCGACGATGCCTTCATAAATAATTTCGGAGTTGTTGAAAATGAGATACCACATAATTGAGTGTATCGTTAATAAATCTAAAGCTGGCCATGCTCGAGTAACAATACAATGTACGGTGTGTAAACGAATGATTGCACAGAAACGATTTCTCGCCGAGATGAGAGGAGAGTTGAGCAAAAATATTTTCATACCTATGGAGAATCGAATTACGTTGGGTATATAGCAATTTGCAAAGTACTGTTATTTAGTAATTATGGTCACTCGAGTGGGGGATGATACTATATAACTTTGTTTGCAGTATGAGAAATGCGATTACTTATGTAGATATTACGTGAGTTGCAAAAACATCACGATTTTGATTTAATAAAAAGCCAGAGTGCATAGTGTTAGCACAACTAAGATTGATTAGAAGCAAAGTTGGAATACGAAAAGAAAATCTAAGTTCGTTTGATTATCAAGAACTGAAATCATAACCGAATTTACTTTCAAGAAAGTTCGAAACTAATTATTATAAAATTTCAAACTTAATCAAAGAATCCGTGAGCCGTTCTACATTACATAAACTTATTTTTTCAATACGAACTAAAAAAAATTTCCAACTAATACTTTTTCTAATCAAATTCGAATTGAACCCATTTCGTACGCGTTCTAAAAATACAATCTCCATCCTCTACTCGATATAAACCAATCGAGTTTATTCCACGTACCGTTGTTTAGCTCCCACGTTGTACTTGGGCTAAATTTGTTCAGCGAATTTATACCAGTCATCTCAAAATTGTCTCCACGGGTAGGTGTCGTTTGTTGCACTTCCTAGTGTTCGGGTGCGATGCACTTAATGAACGCAGTTGTTCCGTATCGTCATCGTTGCACAACGGCACTCGCAATAACCATTATGTCGCGGACAATTTAACATGAATTAGCCAGTACGAATTCGCAGACGATTTAATTACGATTTGTTTACGTTTTCGCCTAGGAATTATGATGCGATTGTTTTCGTTTACCCGTTTACGGTTGCCGCTCGCCGCTTGCGAGGATTTGTATGCAGCATGTTTGTGTGCAGTCTTTACTGCATACGGGTTGTTGAAGAATGATAGTAATATGTACATAAAATTACTTATTTACAATTTTTTCACTTTAAATCTAACTTATTGAACTTCAAATTCAAAATTTAAGACTTTAAATTAATTTTTTTCAATTTCAAACTCAAGAAGAGAGGTTTTTTTTCAGGCGGATCCAGTATTCATGAAGAAAGTACATCAGAATTAATTTTGTCTCATATGCACTTTGATTTATAATATCGCAATTTGCGTATCAACAACAAAAACGATCCATTATATTTATCGAATGGATATCCAAATATACAATTTCATCATTTATCCAGAGAACAAACAAATCACGATTCGCGTGTATCCATATAAAGCGAGAAGTGCTTATTAATAGTGCTCCGCTCACTAATGTAGAAATTTAGCGTAATTTAGAGTGAAACGTTGGATTCCCCACGTGCAAACGTAATTCTAGGTGTGGCTTATGCATCTGCATCTCTCTTGGTACACTGGTGCATTGGTGCAACGATGATTATCCTCGGATGCTCTTTTCTCGTGAGCGTCCGTCACGCTAATCGACAATTTTGCGTGAAACTCGGAACGTTTTGCATACGGAACGAGAGCTCGGGGCAACTTTGCAAGAATTTGATTTTCATAATGGATGCTTTAGAATATTGTGGTTTATTATAGTGTTTTCAAGTGTAAAATTTGAACTGTTATAATAAAATAAATACCAGCGTTTTAATGTGAAATTCCATCGGATTCATTCGCTATATCACTCGGCGTAAAAGGGCACTTCAAGTATATCGCCCGAGGTGATATTAAACTTTAATAAATTATCCTACGTACGCTACAAATACGTACTATATAAATCATAGAACAGAAGCGAGTACCTAAACCACTTTCACCCCGTATTAGAAGCAACTCTTATATACGAATCACTAGGTTTCGTGTTCGGAGCAATAATCACGATTTCGAGTGCATCAAATAATTGATTTGACTCACGGACGATTTCATCGGAGAAAACTTTTCGAGAGAATATGCCATGACTAAGTTAAGTAGGGATTCGGCTGAAATTATTCAATAAACGCTTCGCTATGCATGCGCTTATATTTATGGGCTTTTGGACCCATGAATAGTGGATGCTAGGGCGCCGGGTGGGTCAGGGCTAAGGTGAACCTTGCCAAGACCCTGCAAGGGTTATAAACTTTTACGATCGGATAGGATGCCTTAGGTGTGATATATTTTTATTATGTACGATCACTATTTCACTTCGTGCCGTTTCAGCGGCTTATATGTCGTACCAGAGGGCGAAACGTGAAAATGTGGCAAATGACGTTTTTCGATTTTGCACAGCGGGTGCTTTAGTTTTTCGGTTTGCGAGTGTTGTGCCATTCCTATTATAATGGTAACCGCAGGCTTTAATGACTATAAAACCGGCATACACGATAGTTCGAGTTTACTCGGATGGGTAACCTTTGCTTCTGGCTTGTTGTGAGGTTTGCAGTAACGAGCAAAAATAGCATAGTGGAAAACCGTTCTCACATTATTTTCAATTGTGTGTAATGATAATGTGTTTGCATTTTAAAATTCGTTTCTTTCAAAAAGCGTGAAATTGAAGAATTTTTCAATTTGAACGATTTGTACGTAGACGTAGTGAGTAGATCGAATAAAATATAATAGATAAGTTGGAATGCGAGTGGTGTATTATTAGTTACTTATAATAAAGGTCAAGGAAATTTAATTTATTATAAATGATTTTTTATATATATAGAATACTTGTAAGATCGTATCATTAACATTCATAGTTGTCGAAGGAATAAGATAAATTACTCTAGTATAGAATCAATTTTGAATATGAATGCGAAATTAATATTATGTTTTTTCTCGTATTTCAGATGAATTATTCTCCGACCGAAGATACGAAATCGAAGAAATCATGGGGACAACGCTTAAAATTAAGTCCGAATGGGAATTCAAACAGTGGACAGGGAACGGTCCGATCTCCGAACGGCACATCCTTGTATGGGACAGTGAGTGGTCCCGGGGGCTCTGCCCTTTCGAAGTCAATGAAGTATGCCGAGACTTGGTTGTATGGAACTGTGAGGGCTCCTTCAGCTCCCTCGAGACCAGGTCTTTATCTGCAATATGCGGAACCTCCATCACCAGTGCTTATCAGCACTCCTCAGCCACCCGTACAAAACTACGCTGTGATGGTGTGCTCTTGTGCGGAGTACTTGAACGGTACCAAAAAAGGTAGTTCGAAGAAAGTAAGCATTTGTAAGAAATGCAAAGGATCTCGCTTACCTCTGGGTGTGCCTCCAGTGAATGGTACAGTCAGAGGACAAATTATAGGTGGTACTATGAGAGGACCTCCACCTCTTATGACTTCTGGTGGAACGATAAGAGGTGGTACAATGAAAATTCAACCTACTACAAAATCGAGACCTACAATTTTAAGTATAGCATCGCCGACGCAGGCTTCAGATCCTTATGATCTCATGAGAAGGACACGTCTTTCATCACCCTTAGATTCGACCCATGTAGGAAGTCAATTCACAGCAGCTAGAAGTCGAGCAAAGAGTATATCTCCAGTAAGGAACAGAGGAAGAAGAAGAAGTCCGAGTGCGAACGATACTTTGAAAGTTAGAAGCAAGAGTGTTAGTAGAAGCAAAGATTTATGGTATGAAGACATTCAGAATTATGAAAATGAGGCGATAAATCGTCGTTCAATTTTAGAATGTGACGTGAATCCTTATGATTTAATGCAAAAAACAAAAATGGAAAAATTACAGCAAAGAAATAACGCTGATGACGACGACGCATTTGGTGATTTGGACAATGACGATACGTTTAATTTGAAAAAATTACAACAGAATTTGAGCAAGAAAGGTGCCAAACACAATGGCCCTTATTCAAACGTACAGGCGATAGGAGGTCAAAGAATAAGAATATTCGGAGAATTATCAGTCCCGAGTGTCAAAGAAGATTTCGTATACGACGACGTAGAGGTGAGCGCACAAATCGAACCGAAGAAAGTCGACATTCGTTCGGAGCAGAAACAAATCGAAACGAACAATTCAACGGGGTCGAAGGTCTTCAACGGCAACGTCGAAAGGTACACAGAACAGCACAATCGTCCTGTGAAAGCGAGAAGCGCATCTCCAAAGAGACCGCCGCGCAGGAGCAGGACCGAGACCTCGGAGGAGGAAAGCGAGAGCGACCGAGGCAAGGAGAAGCAAAAAATCGTTACCAAACAATCGCCGGTGAATAATTCATCGGCCTCCTCTGTCGCCTACAACCGGTCGCCATCTGCCGAGCAGGCCATCAAGTCCATACTGAAGAAGCCGCGAGGGGACAGACCGGTCCAGAACGGAGAGCAGATCGCGCCAGCCTCCCCGGCTGTGGACAGGGCCCAGATTTCTGGGTCACACTTTTACTTGCCGACGCCTCAGGCCACGAGGTCCTCGCCCGCTCAGAACAGACGGCTTCAATCTTCGGCTCTGCAGCGCAAGAAAGTCCAGTTTCTTGTCGAAAATGAAATCGTTTCGTCACCGGAGCCGATTGACGTCGCTCGGGCTGCTGACACCCGTGTCTCCGAGGAGGACACCCGGGTTGTCCAGACGCCTGGTCCAAAAAGCGAAGGTAGCCCGCAAACGCCGGACAACGGAAGTCATAACCTAGTAAATACGCATAATGCCAAAAATAACGATTATCAGAAAGATACTGTTGCCGCGGATGGCGACGACGAAGCCAGATCGCAATCTGGAGGAAGCGTCGCAGAAAGGCTGCAGCATGTCGAGATCGGCAAACGCGATACTGACGATGCACAAGGACAAGTCGCACAAACTAAAGAAAGATTCTCATTCGGACAGTCTGACGATGGCAGACACACGGAGTCCAGCGACAGTGGTGAGTTGGCGATTTTGTCTCCTTATTTTTGCACTTTTAAGCATGAGATCATTAATTATATAAATATTATTAAAGGTTCAAGAAATAGTTCAGTGCATCACCTAATATACTCTTACAATTAAATTTTTCATATTACATATTATATAAAATAACATAATCACATGTTTTATTATCGAGGAACTGACCAAGCGTATGTGTAAAATATACACGTAATAATTGATTTATAATATTATACAAAAAAACTGAAGCTATATTGAGCGTGAATTCAATTATCACTTAATATAAAATCTCATTAATATTTCGGTTAATTTCGTGTACTAGCAATTAATTTTAACGAACGGCGTATCGACTGCCATTGTGAGACCATAAAAAAACAGCCGCGTATGTATACGACACAAAGCGTTTAATTTCCTCTTTACCTCGGTGAAAGTAATTTATTGAACGTTAAAGAGCATTTCAACGGTTAGATAAAGTCGTTAATTCATTTCACCCTACCCTAAGTAGACTTATAACGTTGCGGAATAATCCAAGCAAATTTCGAAAATAAACTAAAACAGTGAGACGACTTCGAAAGGCGAAAAATGGCAATTTCGAAACCGAACACACTCGGCGCTAATGCGGCCTAAGCTCGAGATTTAAGCCGGTGATTATTTACGGTGTGGCTGTTGTTCGGAAAAATCTGGACACGTTTAGTAATATCTAGAGGAGTTATGAAACTGTGGCACTGTTGTTGTTCTCGTTGCCGCAACGCTCCGGGTTTCAGTCACGACTTTGGCCGGTGTGCGAAACGCTTCGACACCTTCGAACACATATATTGTAGCTTTGTTTCCAACACAGCCCCCGAAGCTAAAACGCATTCGTTGCCTTATGCAAAACCTCGAATGCGGAAAAGCCGAAAGGGTCCGGAAACGGAGTGAAATTCGGACCGAGAAAACGTATCTGCGACTGCCCCAACAGTATCATTCTAAATTTAAATAATCGTTACATTCAAAGGTCGGCTGGTCACCGCCGCTAAATATAAAGCTGGTAATTTGCAAAGTAAATTATACGGTGTGTTTTAAATGTAGTCGTGACCGTTGAGTTACCGCGGTTTCTTGTGTAAAATAAATGGAATCGCGAGATATGCGAAAGGTTATTTAACTCGGCAACATTTAGCGAACGTATCGAAAAATCACGCGTTGCAGATACGCCGTACAGTAAACGATAACGGTTATTAAAATTCGGTCAATCGCTTCTGTTCGATTGTCGAAAATCGTTCTAGAGAACTTGCACAATAATACAACTACCGCTAAGCGTGTTAACAACCGAAAACCTCGCATTCGTCACACAATAAAGGAAACCTGCTTCGGCAGCGAAAAAAACGATAATTAACCATGCTCGTTGCGAAGACGTTATCGCTCTAAAACTGCTATTTTATTATATTGCTTTCCGCCAGATTATGATCTCAGATCCATGAATTGTAAGCGCGTTATTCGCGTTATGCAATAATAATCTAACAGTGTGTCTTTGGGTCAGTGTGAAATTCATGTCGCAGATAAAACGACGCGTTTAGAATTCAATAAAGAACGTTAATTTATATCGTTATCAGTGCCGGCATGCGTTTTCCGATTAATATTCATAGTAATAAAATCGGCCTACATTTCACAGATGCAATTTAAACGTCTCGGTAGAAAACCGGAGGGATTGGCGAGACTTGATAAAGTCTATCAGGTTTCACCCAGAAGCGGATAGAAATCATATTTTTTATCAAATCTTCGAAATGTGCCGACTTGTCGCACTAAGGAGAAATCGAAGGAATGAGACTTTTCGTCAATGGACGGAATTTAATTTTTTTTTATTACTCGAGCAAATTGCCGCAAGCGATTGGAAACAATTCGTATTTACTCACGTAAAATTGCAATTTAATATGAGATTATTGTATTTGATTTGCAGTCGGACAGCAAATTTGCAGTACCGTGGGAATGCATTCGATTCGTTATTCCTATGGAAAACGCATGAGTCTTGTTTTATTATTGTCGAACAAATATCACCGTTTTCATATATCATTGAATGAGTATGTTCAATCATGTTCCGAGATTCTTATTGATAATTTCTCATGGGCGTGTATTTTGTTTAACATTTGCATTTGTGAAATCGAACAGATTTTTTTTCTATGAATTTTGAAAATAAAAATACCAATTATTTTGAAGTTATTTGCCGTTTTTTTTTCCGTCAAGAAATTCAACCGGCGAAAGGTTGATTACGTGCGTCAAAACGAAAGAAAGTGTACAGGGTACTTTGCATAATTTTTACTTTCGATGACCTCTCGCATCGAAATTATTTGTGTTTGTTGATTACGTTGACCGTGGATGTTCATAACATTTAGAATACTTTAAAAAATATATACATTTTCAAGAGCACCTAACATTATATAAATATCTCAATGATCTCACAGAAATGTAATAATAATTCATATTATTTATCGGATTCAACTATTATTTTATTTATATTTTCAGAATCGACATCGTCCGGAAAAGGGGTGGTTTTACGACGGAGTCAATCCGAACGGTTGACATCGCACGGGTCACCTGAGTCACCCTCTTTCATGGACACGATGGCCCTCCGACAACGTGCATCCAGGACACATTCAAGACAAGTTTTCATCAGCACCCAAAGCCTGGTCGAAATAGTGAACGTAGACAAACCGTTGAGACCTAAAGAGAGACCTCCACCTCCGCCTTCACCTCCGAGCGACAACAATAAGATCAAGTCGTCCTCTGTGACCATAGTATGCGGGGAAGCAGTCGAACGGGATCCAATTCCGGCAAAAACGCAATCGAGCCCAGATTCGGACGTCTCTGAACGCTTAGAAGATAACGGTGATTTACAGCGGAGGGACTTTGCTGAGCCGGTGACAAGAAACCAGAATTGGATACGCGTTGGTGACCCACTCCCTGCACCTCCGCCTAGATCCAAATTCAAAGACGCGAAACCGGGAAGCCCTCCCAATAAAAAGGAGCCGAATTACGTGAAGACGAGATTTGTCAGAGATAAGAATTTGTTAGAAGAAGTTTCGACGGTGTCGTTTGAGGCCGACGACAGGACGATGGTGAATGTGCCATCGCCGCAAATTTACGAATCGAAAGCCGTTCATAGGTTGTCCGTGACGCAGGATGATGTAAAATCAGATGATGAGAATAATAAGAAGACGTCTATAATGATCGGTGGTGATGATTGTTATTCGACCGTCAACGTTAATAATGACACGCCTATTTATCAATCGTCTGTTACTGTAAATACTTTAGGTACGAGTACTATGAAGAGTTCTGGAAATACGGTGACAATTAGTGTATATTCAGAATCTGAAGATTCTAGTTCAGAAGTCGGATCAAGGCATAGTAATCAAATTTATATAAACAATCATGAAGATAGTTCCTATGATCAATCGAATTCTTCAAGTCCGACTATTTCATCGCCTGGAAAAACTCTAGTCGTTGTCGATTATGAAACAATAAATGCTGATGAATTTGGAGAATCAAATCAAAATATAGAAATAAATGATGAGATATCACAACAAAAATTAGATGATATTATATCTTTACCTTTCGAAAGTAAAACAACAAGAGGTACAAGATGTCACGAAAATATTTCTGATATGAATTCAACGTCGGAAGAAATTAGCATTTTACTCAGAGATCCTGTGGAAGCAGTGAAGCGAAATTTAGTACCGCATGTCTGCGGAAAAGCAATAAACGACACACACGAAAAAACAAACAACATCTCAGACAATCCGATCAAAAGTGAAGTCGAACTTAAAAGTTTGACGAGGACCAGCTTCGTATCGAAACTTTTAGAAGATCCCATGCTCGGCCACTTAGCCGAAGGCTTAGAGACAGATCTGGTAGCGAAGCTCATAGAAAACTCTCTAGTGAGATTGAAAGAGTCACGCAAGAGCACAGATTGCAAGACCGGCGACGATGATGACGAGGCGATGTCGAGGTTGATTGATGCATCGCTGCTCAAACTTCAGGAGGAAAGATCGAGTTTGACTAGAGCGGACGAGAAGCTTGATTTATTGTTGAAAGACGGCGAAAAAACGAACGATTCGGCGGCCGACGAGAAAACGTCCGAGCCGCCGTCGAACTCGAATCGAAACACTTGTTCCCAAACGAACTCGAACAACGGGAACAACGTCTGCTCTCCTCCATACGAAAGCATGGAGTACGAGAGCGGTATGACTGGTGCCAATTCCGATGCAGAACCATTGTCTGATTGCTATAATGCTTCAGCCAGTGAGCTGTCGACGGAAGAAGATAACTCGACGAGGTCCAAATTTTATCAGATGCTCGTCGACGCTACACTATCTGAGATTGAAATTTCTCATAGTTTAGAAGACGATCATCATTACGAATCGATAAGATTGAATTCGGATCCGATTTACGAAGAAATAAGCGATATTCCGCCCCCTTTACCTTTGAGTCCTCCGCCAGCATCTTTGACAATGATGGATGACGATAAAAAATTGCCTTCGCGTTCAATTTTTGAAGGAGCGTCGAAATATGATATTTTATCGTATCTTGTAGATGCTAAAGAAAGAGGTATCGTGCCAGAAGATAGTTATTCTTGCAATTTCAACGGTCCTAATGATATAGCTGCAGAAGAAGATGGAGATAATAGTAAAGAGTTAATCGATCACCAAAGACAAAATTCAGATCTCAGCAGCAGAGTCAGCAACCTTTCGAATGGTTCTGATTCAAGCGAAGATAACTCTTTAATCATCACCAATTTGGAGAACGAAAAGACGCCGGCTTCTAAGAAATCTTCGGCTGAAATCGAAAGGAACGATTCTGGTGTTGGTTCGGAGACTAGCAAATGTTCAAGAAGTAAATGGCAAGGACACAATATTCCTCCTAATTCAATTTTAGATAATACCACGCCGATACATTTGTGCGAAGACTGTGATAGTGCCGTAGAGACCCAAGTTACTGAATCAGGTATGTATAAAAAATTTACGATTTGATTATGGTAAATCGATATTTTAATGGAATATACGTGAATGTGTTTTTTGATTCTTAGAAGAAAAAATCGGAATAAATATCCGATTATGATATTTATTTCGGTATCGTGTCAAAATTTACATTCAGTAAAACTTTCAAATAATGTTCATTTTTTGCTAACGAAATTGACATAAAATAAAATGTCCATGCAATTTCCATAGCTTTCTATTTTATTGTAAATGTTTTTGCATTTTTCAAATAAATTTATTGAATTATTTTTGTTAAACAATTTTGAAACGAATGTATTATAAAAAAACAAATTTGTTGCATTATCGAATTCCACGTTTAATTCGATCGAAACAATTTTGCGAACGAAATTTGATTTACTACTCTACATTATTTAATATTCTGATCGGCAGATTTATTGTTGTCTTAATGTTGAGCAATTCGTTATATTGTCAAAACATTGAATACGATTTATTTAATTGATCGTTTTACATTTTATCGATATCGAATGCGATAAATCAGAAACCGCAATAGCCAATAAGGTTCTAAAATGCAAAATTCTAATGTTTCAGGCGTAATGTACGCTCCACTCGTATGTAGAAAATGTGGCAAAAAACGAGCGGAAAGAAAAGAAATCATCACAGAAATCGTGGAAACTGAAGAAAAATACGGAAGAGATCTACAAATTATTTTAGAAGAATTTTACCAACCTATGCTGGTGGCGGGACTATTGACACAAGAACAACTATCTACCATATTCTTGAATGTAGAAGAGTTGCTAGAAAACAACCAAAGTTTGGCCGAAAGACTGAGGGACGCACTCGAAATAGCCGTCGAGCAAGGAGACGAGGTTAGTTCGGAATCAATAACCGTACAGTTTATCTATTTCATCGGCACACTCACGAAAGTTACACGGTAGGCGAAAGAAATAAAAAAAATGGGCGGATTTTCACCAGAGATTTGTTTTGGGTAGTAAACGATATCGTTTCGGATGATCGGTTCGCTTTGTACGCAAGACTGCCTAAAGTAAAAGAGCGTGGAAAAACTTTGTCGAAAGTACTAAGCCCCGTTGCGAAGACCCATTTGTTACTCGATCATACACATCTATAAGGCGAAAAAGGAGTGTCGATTCGATATCCTCAAGTTCGAACTGAAAAATTCGATGTTTGCAAGCTGTTTCGCAACGCGTTTGCGGCGTTATTTTCGCAATTTTCGCTTTTGCATAGTTCGCAAAGTAAAATTCTATGTTCTAGTAACGTTCGAGTATTCGCGCCGGTCAATACCGATCGTCGCGCTCTATATAACTTCGGCAATGATATTCTCGTTTGATATTGCCATTTACAATATAATTTTACGGGCAAGTATAAATATTTTGTTGAGCAGTAAACTTGAAAGACAAACTTTCATTGGAAAATGTCGGAAAAGTATCGACGTCAGTAAAAAAAAGGCGGAAAAGTCCCTCGGAGGGGGTCACAGCTTATCTCCCTAGAATGTTTCTTAGTTTATGTGTTCTTACGGGAGGTGGATCTTCCCATTCCGTCTTCAATACATTTTATATTCGCGGGGTTCAGCAGGGATGCCTTAAAAGGGTTTTATGGACGTTGCCGTATTTGTAAACCTCAATTTTATATGATCGTAAAATTATATGCAAGCGCGGCCAACGAGGTGAAAATCGTTTCAAACAAAAACGACTGGTACTTTTTCATATTTTATGCACGAAAAATCGCACAATTCTGCGCAGCACGTTCGCATTTCGGAATTCGAAGGCAATATTTTACAAATCATAACTACGTAATTGTGTGTCGTTGTTGAAAAGATTGCTTAATTCCACAACAAAATATCAACTGCGTTTCCGTCGACCCGCACGCTTTTTAAATACTCTAAATAGTTAAATTTTGTACCAGAAGTACTTAAATTAAAAAAGTGTACGAAAAAAATCGGCTTTGATCGGTGATTTACGAGATGCAATTTACGTGTCCCGTAAACGCAACCGTAGCGCACCGAACGAATAAATTTAAACGCTTTTAATTGACGACTCACAAAGCTGTAATTGGCGAGTACGAACCGATCAGCTTTTTGATATGAGCTTTCGACCTCATGAAATGACTGATTGTCGAACACGCATATGCATATTAAAGCTCAAGTATAATTAACCGAGTGATATATTGCTCAATTCACACAAAATCACATACGCAGATTGCATCTAAAGTTTTCAATACGAAAATTCGTGAAACAATAACTCGAATTTAAAATTGTATAAAATTTAGTATTTGTACCTAACGAATCATTGGAACAGTCTTGGTAAATAGAATTTAATGAAATATCTCGTTTCAACCGTGATTTTGAACAAAAGCCTTTTAATTCCGTTTTATTTATTATAGTAATTATCTAGTTGAAACCGAATGCGGAAACTCTCGTTCACTATACGGGGTTAATCGGTCGAAAAACCGAACGAATCGCTGCGATCTTATATCGCTATTATTACACTAGACACGTCTGTCCTCGAACGACCTTTTATGCTGTCTTATGCGGTTAAATGATACGTTGTCGTGACTGTAGAAAAATGATTTCGGTTACGAAACTGTACGTTTTCTTCGCGCCGAGAGATTCGTACGGAAATTCGAAACGAGACGATAGAAATCGGGTCAATCGGTCGATCGGCGGACTTCCATCGAATTATCAATCATTACTTTTGTGCGTTTTCAATCATCGAAAGCCATATAATGGTAATCGTTGGTAAGCGCTTAGATGCAAAGCCCGAAAATTGTCTTACGAAGACGAAAAAACCAGATTATGACTTGGCCGAGAGCGCGTGACTGCTAGAACGTCAAATTGCCGAGATTTTCGAATTCGGACACGCAAAAAGTGTTTTCTTCAAAAAATTGCGATTAAAAATTTCGTTTCATTATTAACTTAAACGTTTCTAAGAAGATAATAGGTTGTAGCCGAAATAAATTGTTTTAATAGATGTTGCGTGTGGACTTATGGTTCTTTGTGTTTTCATTCAAAATTCGAAGAGAATTTCGAGAAAAGTTTTCGACAATTTACTAAATGATAATAGTTTCTTAAATACCATAAGTTCTTTGAAACGTAATTGATTATTTAAAACGCCAAATTAAGTTTTGGTTGGCTTTTTTCGCATTGTTAATCTGACAATGATATGTTGCTAACGTTTCGGTGTTCGCTTTTTTGTAATTAATTTAAGGTACCTTGCCAACTCATACCTCGTTAAAACACCACATAGTGATTGTTTATAACAAGGTCGATGTCTGTTTAATTTTTCAGCATCGTTGCAAAAGTACATTAGAAGATTTTCGAATCACATTTCAGATTTTCCACGCGCGAGCGCGTCGTGACAGAACGTTTTCGTACCGTGAAATTTTAAGACAAGAGCGTGATGATTTTTTTCAGGTCATTTGTGCGTTGACAGTCATTATGTTGCGTTTCGTAACAGCCGCCTTTTATATTTCGTTATATATGTGAGTGCCAAAAAACAATATTTTCGCCGCATCAAATAAGGTTTTCGTTTCCGCTTCCACGGTTTTTGCCGTGCGACGTACATTATTTCTGTATTATTCAACCGAATAACGTGAGGACATTGAGATTCGTATTTAAAGATGGATTAGAGAAAGAGATATTAGCCGAGGGAAAACAGCTCACGCAGAGTAGCAAGTGAAAATAAACGTTATTTAATTTACCGAAAAGTTCTTTATTTTTTGTTTGCATGTCGTTTATTCGTCAAGAGCTATCGCAGTGAAAGTGTCAGTATTTTCGTGACCGACGTTTGATCGAAAATTTGTACATAACGTGTTGATAATATATCATATTATTTTTTGCCACAATCCGAAATTACGTTTCGAAGATTGATAGCATGAAAGGCATGCGTGCATATAACAAATATGCGTTTTTTTTATGAACGCACGTATGAAGTTCAAATATCATGTCAATGATTGATGTGGGATAAAATTTTCGCGTGGGTTTTTGTGTAATGTTGAAAAACCGCACTAATTGGATATTACTTCATATCAAAAACTTTATACGAACATACCAGTTGGAATTTTTCAAAGCACTTTTTAGTCGATGTAAAAAATTCGAAATCAATTCGGTAGTCGAATTTTATAGCATACTAGTATTTGGTGCGAACATAAAAGATTTCACCATAAACCCATTTATGAAAACAATCTCTTTTTTTTAGCAAGGTCAGTATAGTTATACCGATTGTCACAAAATGCTCGGTATATCTATAAATTTGTTTCAAATGGAATCGTGACCAGTTTGGCTTTGAGGTTTTCAGAGCTTGGCGCGCTGCGAATTAACAAAAACCACAATGAACACATCGCATACTTTTTTCAATAACCAATTTCGACTGATTTATTTTCCATTATAATAATCAATTACTCATATTTTTTCAGGACTTGCTGACAGTCAACATCGGAAAATTAATGTTGGAATCGGCGCCGATGTTACATGCGTTCACTTCGTATTGCGTCCGACAAGGAGCCGCCTCCATGCTACTGTCTAGTTTGGAGAAGGAAAAAGAGCTGTTGAGGATATTCTTAAAAGTTTCGCAAATGGAAAACACCGTGCTGAGGAGGATGAATCTAAACTCGTTCCTAATGGTGAGTATTCGAAGGAAATAAGTGGTCAACGAAAGCGAGAATGTGGGCGTACGAGACGATGAGTCACGTACTGGTCGAACGTTTAATATGACTCACGTTATCCTCGTATACAATAATCTGAATAACCTAAATCGACTTATGCAAAATGCACCGTTACATTGCAGGTACCCGTACAAAGGGTCACCAAGTATCCTTTGTTGTTATCGCGTTTGTACAAAGTGACTCCGAGCCATTTGGAGGGACGCGAACAATTAAGGCAAGCCCAACAGAAAATAGAGCAACACTTGAGCCACATGAACTCCGAGGCCAAAGACGTCACCACGCTCAAACTGTGGAGGAGGATATCCAGCAGTACGACAGGCAGGAGGAGCAGCTCGGAAATGGACATGATCAACATAAAGTTGAGAAAGTTGGCCGTCGACGTGCTCGAGTGGAATCACGACGAAGCGAGGTTCGTTAAAATCACGGACGGTTGTTGTTTTTAATTGAGTCATATTTCACGCCGATTTTCACGATCGTTCGTTACAGATTCGCTATGGAGGGTAAGCTGCTTTTCACACAGCCGAACGACAACAATTGGAGAAAAGGAAGAACCATAAAGCTGACGCCCATCAACGCTTTATTAGTTACGAACGGGAAGGTGAGTCATCGTAGGCGACATTGTAAAAATATATACATTTTTTTAATTAGAGCGACAAAAAATTAGACAAACAAAGTGAAAGTGTTTTAAGAAATTGGACAATATAATTAATTATTATCCGTTTCGAGAATACAAAGGGACGAGCGTGACCGGAGCCAGTCAAGATAAATTGGCCCGGTGTAGGAGGAACGATTAATAGGAGAGACGATACTCATTTTGCGATACGACGAATTTATTTCTTTATAAAAAAATTAATTATACGAATCATTTTTGGATTAACTGAACGATCTGAAAGTATACATAACTGGTTAACACTGGCAAAATTTGATCACGAAAGCATTCTAAAGAGCTTTCCTTCTATATAACCAGTCCGGTCTCACAAAATAGATCGGCGTCCGACTTTAATTATTTTCAATTTCGTCCGAATCGCACAAGGGTTACCAAAGCTCTGCACCGACCCAGGAATGGGGTTCGCGAGATATTGGCGAAAGTTTGGAATAACTTCAATAATGAAAACGGGCGGACGACCGTCCCGTTCGAAATTATTTCTTTCGCCTCATTCGGTCCGCATGGGGCCGAGGCGTTATCCCAACTTTGCACGCCGATTTAATCCCGGACGCGAATTTAATCCCCGGCTCATTGTTCGGTGTGTGTATAGTTTTTTTTGTGTGTTTTCAGCCGACTGCTAATTACAAGCCGTGCGATACTAGAGGTCCCTGTTTCCCTAGAAATACTGGTGTAAGGGAAGCTAGTTTGGTATTGGCTAGAGATAAAGGTGGTCGAACTGCGCTGTTGAGGGAACCTTTGTATTTGGATCGTTGCGTCGTTGCTGCTGATAGTGATTGGGATGATTATTTCGAATTGCAGGAAATAGTTTCAAAGGATACTTATATATTTAAGGTGAGAACTTTTTATACATTTGAAAAGAATTGAATAAATAAATTGAATAGATATCATGTAGAAATTTTGAAATAAAAACAAAATAATTGACATAAACATAATCGTAGTTCTATTGCGAATAAAAATTAATTTTATCAAAAATAAAATAAAATCTTGAAAATTTTGTATTATTTTTGAAAAATGTTGTATTTTATCATGGTGTTGTATCATGATGCGAATCGCGGGCTAAAATCGTTGTTTTTGTGTTATGTGTCTGGCGCGATGTGCGACAAAAAGTTAAAACATTTTAAAAAGGTCATGAATGAGGAAAATATAAAAAAAATCACTGCGCTAATTTTCTTTGCAACATTTCGTACGATGAACTGTCTAACTTGCTCTTCAAATCGTTCTTGCGAAAATTGTCAATACAAAAGCGACGAACGAAGGACTAGTAAATTTTTACATAATTTTTTTTAAATGCAATAATTTACATAATTGTAAATAAAAAAAAGGAAAATATCATCCCGTTAAAATTATTAACTTTATTCGATTTTGTTAGTGCAATTACAATAAAAATTAAAACGCCATCTGCTGAGTATATTTGAAACTAATGAAAATGTGAAGAGAAGATTGCATAAACTCTGGCGCACGACAAGCATATAGTCTGTATTTAATTTTGATTTATTATTTACTTATTACTTATTATTATTTACTTTTTTTCAGGCCGAAGATAGTGCCCGTACAAAACAGTGGTGTCAACAATTGCAATATCATTGTCAAGGAATGGGTGCTTGGCGCAAAAGACGTAATGCTCTTGCGAACATTATGATTAATGGTATGGCTAGGAATTGAAGTGGGAATTATTTGCCTTTTCGGAAAAGACTTATTATTCAAAATGATTGCCAAAGAAGTCAATGTCGATTTGAAAGAGGATTGCGAAAAATCGATAATACTACGACTTAAGAGTATTCACTGTAACGACAACCATAAAAAATACACGACTTGTCTTTATTTTATAACCCCAACTTTATTTTCGTAAAATCGATCATCCCAGCAGAGTTGTAAAAATAAAATGTATAATGCAATTATTATATATATAAAAAAAATCATAGGAAACTCTAAGAAATAATTTTTCGATCCTTTACATTTAATTATTTATTAAGAAAAATAAAAAAAAATTGAGGTTAAATATATAATTATTAAATAATTCATATTTATCAAAAGAGTATTTTTATTGATACGAAATTTGAAAAAGAAAGTTTTGAAAATATTTTTCAATCAAATAGATAAATGCTGAGATGACGAAGGAATTTTTTCGTTTCATTTATTTATTGCTCACTGAAAGAAAAATATCGAGGGGAAGTCTATTGGATTTTGCTCGATACATATGTGGGAGATTTGTTTTATGATCCCACTAGAAATACTGAAAATAAATCCACACATCACTGAAATTGCGAAACTGAAGAGCTTAAACTTTTTCGTATTTTATGGTTGTTGTATATCGGGAAATGTCGTTTTTCAACATTGTATTATATCTGGAAATTTTCAGACATAAACTGCCAATATTGATTATTGCCTATATGAAATAGTTATTTAAATGTTTATATTGAATCAATTTTAACAGCTTTAGTTACTGTCATTTAGCTGTGATATAAAATCGGTGGAGGTACTTAACAAACATATACAAAAAATATCTATGAATAAAAAACCTATGTACATAATGTGCAACTATTACGTAAAAGATATTGTAGCATACTAGATGTAATGTTTCGTATTTTGTATCCGAAATAAAATAAATTAATTTATTGTAATACTTTTTTCTAAACTGTCTGCAATATCGAGATAATTATTAAATCTCACATCCTATGATTTGTTAATAAGTGTTTCAGTGTTATATAAATTTCATATATACATATTCTTTATTTAATAATTAAACTAGTGTAGATTTTTAGCTTAGTATTAACGATGCTATGTACAACAAATGAATGTACTTATAATAATATTAAAGTAAAATACAAATTCATAAAAACAATTATGTAAAGTTGTAATAAAATAAAATTAAATCAAAGCATTATTTTTTTATTGATATATTACAATATTATATCATAGTCTATATTTAATATCATGTATATTGCAGAATAAGCTATTTAAAAATAGTATAACTAGCAATAAGTTTTTGAAAAGTATATGGTCATTGGTTCATTTACTGACCGCACTAAATACAGCTGAACGTGAATATTCTATTAGAGCCGATTCATTCTGCAAGGTCAAACTTTTGACAATATTATGTGTAGATCTATTTTTGATTCAGTAATAAATCGATGTTTTGTGCCAACTTATATCCGAAAAATATAATATTTGCAAATACTATCTATTATGCAAAAAAGGCAATTACTTTTATTTATTACAGTATCGAACATGTGCTATAATTTGTTATGTTTTGAGGTCGATATTAAAATGCGAATATGATGCAATCCAATGATATCATTCGAAACGAAAAATTACGTTAAAATCGCGTCATTCGAAAATAACAATAACGCATACGCCTAAGAATGATATAGTAATTAAGTATGTGGACTATTCAAACATAGCAATTTCATCATTTTTCTAATGACGCCATACGATTGTTATATATTACACGCGAATTTTAAATTCGGATTCCGATATCTATTCCGATGAATGATGCGGTTTGAATTGAGAGTTCTCCCGAAATTTGAGTGTGAACGATCGCTTATTATATCGATGATGGTATGATTTATTTTCAGTTGGTAACTTGAATTCATTCACTGAAGTGTTCGACCTGATTTTGACCACTGATTGATAATATAAATGACCTACTTATTTATATGATTGTGGATTTAAATATGTTCTGAAATACTCGATAGTGTCTAACGACAATGACATTTTCCAATGTGGAAATGTGTTGAGTGACTACAAGTACACTAGTGATCTGACTTTCATTTGCATGATGAAATCTTTATTATGATTAATTGTAATCTTTTTATGACTCGCATAAAAAGATCTATTGAAAATGTGATAGACATATCGGATTAATCGGATACGCTGATGTAAATACGCTAGCATATAATTAAATTTAAATACAAAGCCTTTTATGATTTTCCAGGTTGCCCTTGAATTGCATAAAATCTATTTAAAGCGATAGTAAAAAAAACCTTCGTAGCCATAAATAAACCGATAAAGATCATCAGTATTCAATCATCGTAGAAAACAAATGACACATTGTACTTAAATTTTTTAATACGAATATTCAAAACCATCCGATCGGAACCATTATATGCAATTTCAACTCGCACAGTAGTCTCGAATTACGCACTGTCTGGGCGGCGCACAACACAGACGTAAATAAAACCCGGAAAATAAACCAGAAAGAGGTCCATCTGGCCCTTTAATAAAACCGCATCGAAAAGGGCCGTCGTTGAACTGTTAACGACGTGACTCACGAGGAAAACTATACCATTCGGAATGCAAACGGTGCTTTTGGCAACGCTCGATGGCGTCTCGGACCGTTCGCTTTGAAGATTCTGCGGCTTTTTCGTGAATTTTTTGTTTGTTTCCGACTGTTGTTTTGGGTTTCGACGAAGATTCGGATTGCTCGTTTCAAGGTTAGAAAGTGGCCGTCGGGTAAAGTTGCGCTTTTAGTGCTTCGGCGTGTGAAATTTGATACGATTATTTGCCGATGAGTTTCGGCCGAGCTTTAAAGTATTTGCTTTGTAATGCAAGTTTTCAATATTGTAAAGTGCATTGTAAACATTTAGCATAGGATTTACTTAAAGTTTTTCTATGATGGTTTCGTAAAGTGTTAAATTTACGAGGCACCGGAATAAAAATAGCCTTGTATTGTCAAATTTAAATTGAATACTTACACAAAAAATATTTTGAGACAACTCATTGTGATGAATCCAATTTGATTGTCTCGAGTAGGCGACGCTGCCTGTCAAACGTAATTCGAAGACAAAAGTCTAATTATAAATACTTATAAAAAAAAAATAATAATATGTAGGCCATGCACGTTAGTATCAGCCAAAAAAAAAACTATTATAAATTTTACAACAAAGCTAACTAAACATCCAATTCAACGAATAGCAGTTTCCCTAAACACTCACAAATGCGCCCTTTCGGCAAAATTGAAGCACATAATCGCATTACGAGTTAATCATCATTAAACCTGTGATTCGACACTATTTCACGCCACTGTAAAGCGCCACGATCTGCGTTAATTAAAATTTCAATTAAGTGGAAACCCCCGCAAAGAGGACTCCTGATGAATATTTTCCTCATTGTTGCGGCCGGATTCGGCAAGAAGCACAAGCGGATGATCGTCCATTTAACCATGGCTGTCGTTTGTCTTGCCTTTGGGTGTGTGCTCGCATAATTTTGATGCCAGCCTTGACCTATGGCCTGGTTCTCCTTCGGCGGGTCTCATTTGCATTTTCCAAGAACGTGAAAAGTAATTAGGGAAAGTTATGGGGCCGCAGTTCGAGCGAGACTTTATTGCCGATGCGTAAGTGCTGGATTAGTGTTGTGGATGCGTTATCGAATTTAATGGCGTGCATTCGGATTTATGCGCTTTGTACGTATGCGGAACACGTGTTAACTCAAATGGATCTGGTCTAAAAAACGCAGAATAATTAATTTGCATTTTATTAACGAATTTTTCGATAAACACCCGATGTTATTCGGGCGTTGATCAAAGAGAATCGAGTCGACATTTCGCCGTTAATTGATCCAATTTCGAAAAAGAGAATCGGAACGAACAACATCACAAAAAACGCAACGCCGGGTGAAAAGTCAAAGCTTTTTCTGACAGACACAAAGCAGATGCTTTTCAGACGCTTTCACTGGCGTGTGCATTCGAAAAACGAAATCGAGAAAAGCGAGACGTTCGAAGAGCCCGACTGCGTTATTTTGTAAGGCATAATAAAAGTGCTTTCGATAAAAAGGGAAACGTGCGACCGCGAAAACAATCGTAATCCTCTTTTTATACGGACGCCCGGACGTTCTTTTAGTGTTTCATTCGATCGGATGATCCCTTCTGCATCAACAAAAAGCGCTTTTTATAAGTAGAGCCGACCAACTGAATAAATATCGGATTAAGACGCACCCGAACGTTTGAATAATGCAATTATTCCGTGGCAACGATTAAAATTTCAGCCGAATTCGCAAACACATCCACGCTTCCTTCGCTCATTTTCATACACGAATTTCATTTTTTATTTATAATAATAAAGTTGGGACTTTACGGTCGGCGCAATAAGGAAACGATACATCACCGATGCGGCGTAAGCGTGAAAATGTCGAATATATCATATTGTTATGTGCGCACAAAGAGGTATGCATCGCGTGAAAAAATTGTTACACAGATAATATCAATTTATGCATTGGATGAATAGCCGCTTTTTTGGGACAAAAGAAAATTATGGTTTGTATCCACACTCGTGCACGTACATGAGGGGGTGTCCGTTCCATTGTGGTAAAAAAAAGATGGGACAAAACGAGCCGGACACGGTACAAAAGTACTGTATGATAGATAGAGATATTTATCAAGTGGACCCGGCATAATAGTGGAATATAGTAGACAAGGGAATTAATATTTGTAGTCGGCACAATGTCGGGAGATTACACTCTCGAACCTGTTGTTTGTTCCCCTTGGGGCCACAGTGTTATCAATGCACACCCACAAGGTGTATTCGATGCCCAGGGGTATTGAATGTTTCGAATTTTGATTTCGGGCGGAATCGTGTATTGTATTGTGCGTTGATGGCTTTTTGATTAATCCTCGTTTGTTGGTTTTGTAAATATATTGTGGGTGTTTTTTTTATGAGTGTCGGATAATCTATTGTTGGTTTTTTAAGGGATTTCCGATTAATCTACCAGGATTAAGTAATAATAAAGTAAAATAAATTGAAAAATGAGATTTCATATTTTAGAGTTGAATGATCTATACACCTGTTCAGTTATTATTATAATTAGATATTTTTTTAAAGTATCATTAATATTGAATATTGGTTATTTAAATGATAATCATTAACGATGCAATTATACAAAATTGTAATCAAAACGAAATTTAATTAGCATATCTTATATGAAGATCAACAGCATATTATTTCGAAACCGCTGCGGTTGGGAACTGAAGTACCTCACTGGTACATAACTAGCATCCGTGCACAAATATGATATTAAAAAAAAATGAAACAATACAACTGCATATGTATAATATAATGCGATAAGAACCACCATATAAAAACCCTGCAGTTCAGCCTTTCACGCGTCTAATATTATTTTTCGCGATCGTATAATTTTAGGTCCCGCAGAATATTACCAGTCCACCGCTCCATATTCCCATTCTTTTATTCCATTTGTTTTATGTGTCGCTTCCTTTTCGGCTTATTTTTTCCCCCGACGTTATCCCTTCCTGGCTACCGTTCTAGTAGTGCGACGTGGTCCGTCTTTTGGTCTTTTTTGGGCATTGCCATTGTCCTTTCTGTCCGGCTCGTATCCGTCTAGTGTTTTCTAAATCAAGTGTATTCGAAACGAGACGGAGCCTCAGATCTCCAGACTGGCGTTCTGAATGTTGATAACGTTCGGTTAGTTACTCCTTGTTGGTTTTATTCGGATTTTTTTCGACTACTCCTTTTGAAAGGTTGCTTTGATTTTTTACCGACTGATCGCATAAATTAATTTTTAATTCAGGTATTTTGTTCGTTGTATTTAGAAATTCAAAAGTGCATAGACCGAAATGTATCGTTCAGAGGAATCCTAATCGTCGGGTCCGCGTTAAATAAACATGACGATTAATGATGCGAAGGTAAAAGGGCATCGGAGAGCGTGCGGTTTGAAACGTGTCGGAAGAAGATATTCCAGAACCACATTACATACGACGATTTCAAATTGCCCACGCATTACAAAAATAGTTGAGTTTTTTATCATGAGCGTTTCGAGAACTCGACTTTGTCACTTTCTGGACTATGTCGATCAACAGGGGTCAATATGTGACTGTCTATTTTAGTTCGTATATAATTTAGGCCACCCAAAGCGAATCGATGGTTATACTAAAGTAACGACGTTTATTTAGCAATGATTATTGCGACTTCATAGCGGCCGATGCAAATACCACTAACAGTTTACTGCTTTATTCGATTTTATTGCTTTTCAAAATAAACGTACTGAATAGGAAATGTATAATCTAACAAGATGGAAATATGAAGCGTAACATATTTGGTTCGAAAATATGTGTCGTCGAATAACAAACGACCCATTCATAGGCTTTCACACCTGAAGCTCGCGCCGCGCCTAGCTTTCTTATCTAAGAAATATAATAAACTAGGTCTTCTTTGTGGACTAGTAGCCGCCGGTAGGCCCTTCTAGACCTTTAATTAAGAGATCACCAGAGGGTATAATAACAAACGTATTATGAAGTCGTTCAGGCAATAAAAGAAACTGTATCCTTCGAAACGAGTTCCTGATATAATCGATCCCCAATATAAGGAGTTTTCGACTTTCATCAATAAATCATTTCCGAAAACGTGCATCATTTCAAAATTATTGTCTATTAAATCAAATTTTATTAATATTATTTATTTTATTAGATTCTTTATATTTGTTGAAATGATACATAAATTGAGCATGGTTTATACTTGCAAATCTAACGTTATCGCAAATCGATGCAATCCTGAAGGGCAATTAAAACTTTGATCCGATCGTCCCTTTTTTTTTATCAAATCGTATTTTTTTTCTATTAGTATATAGCCATCTCGTATGTTCGGTGATGCGTTAGATTGGTTTTGTACAAATCCGTATTCGGGCTCCCGTTAGCAGGAAATTGATTCGATATTATAATTACAGGTGAAAGTTTTACTATTGCCGTGTGTGTTCTTTCATTTGAATATATATTTAATAGGAATATATGTGCATCGCCAGAGGAGAAGTGCATGGATGTAAATCAAATGTAAATTGATAACAAAATGATGTATTGGTAAATCAATCGAGTTGAATCGTTTTATAATTGATTTGGTTAATATACGATGGGTTGTGTTTCGTTCAATTGTAATTGAATAAAATTATATTAATTATTTTAAATTATAAATTCAATTATAAAAATATAGATCAAAGAAGCGATACATAAATGAGGATAATGAATCACTTACCCGTCAATGACATATTGAAGATACGACATATAATACCTTGGTGTTAAAAATAGATTGATAAAATCAATCAATCAATTAGAAAGGATCCAAAAAAGGACCACAAGATTCAATTAAAAAGCTGACAAACAACTCACATGAATACATCACCCATAATTCAACACTAATGCACCGCAACTCCAGCATATATAATAGAAACGAGAAGTGGCACATTTTCAAAAGTCAGACAGGCGGAAACGAAACGCGTCAAAAAGGTGCAAACGCACTCTATCATCAAAAATAAAAACGGTACAAAAAGCAAACAAGCACACGTTATTAATTCGAGAATCTCAATTAAGGTCCGCGTGGCCACTCCGAGATAACAGCCCGAATGAAAAATGTATCCAAAGGGCCTCCTCCTTGGACGCACCGATCTCCGATAATTGCCCTACAGGATGATTAATCTTCCTGTTTGACAACGTCAAACGTTATATTTACCGATTTCGGCCCTTCGGTAAACCGTTCGTTGCCATCGGGGAGTGCATTCGTTCGTTTCTGTATTGTGGTATTCTATTTCGACTGTGTGGCGACAGCTGCCATTCCACGTGGAATCGTGATAAAAAGCTCTAAAATGTCGAATTCGATCGGGAAATTGCATTATTTTGTGAGAGATGCGGTTGTTTTGTGCGATGTCCGGTGCTAGGTTTTGTTTGATCGAGTTCGTAGATTTATGTGGGTAATTTGTGTCTGTTTGATAATGGGTTATTATTGTTGATTTTTATATATGAGGGTCGTGTGAGATTGTTTTGCGTACAACAGGTGTTCTTGACCTATTGTGCTTTAATGGTTGAGACGTGAACGGGATAAGCTGTTTGCTTTGAGACAAGTTTTGGTAAATGTGTCAAAATTATTCTCTTCCTAGGAAACGTTTTGAATGTTATACAAATAAAAAACGGACAGGAAGAGAATGGTAAATATTGGATTATAATTAATGGGTTGTGTGAAAAAATAGTCACGAAACAAAAGTTGGAAATGTGTATCTTGAATGTGTCTCAATAATAGAAAAATCAACATATAAAAAATCTAATTATATATAGCATTTTAAATTTTTCAATTATTTTTCTAAAACAAATATTATTATATAAAATACAAAATAACTAGAATATTATTTTTCTGAGCGAAAAAATTCGCAAGAAAAATGACAAAGTTTGCAATTACGCACTATACATTCATATATTCCTTTGAAAAATCCTTTGCGTACATTTGTATCAGTCTCGCCGATTATTATTCTTCATATGCATCTGAACTTTTTTTATTGCCCAATCCATCAGATCTAATTTCAAACATACGCTCGAGTCGCGCGTCTCGTTATTTCGCACGGCTCCGAATTTCCCAGCAGTCCCTCGCGGCGACTTTTCTTTATTTTTACCATCTCGAGTGACACGAATTTATAAAAAAAAAACCACACACACACCTCCCGAAAACCCAATCCGAGGACGTCAACAAGTGCAACGAATAACGTAAACAAAGCTCGGTTGACAAACGCACAGAACGTGCGTGCCATGCGTCGAACAGTATTTCTTTTGTGCTCCACACCGAGGAATGTTTAATTATAACAATAGGATATTCGAATCTAAGGCGTTTCGTTTATTCTCCGGATGGATCGGTAGGATCATCGAGGGCCATTGTTTGCGGTTGGACATGCATAGTGCGATTAATTGCCGGCGATCGACAAACAAGAAGGGCCACTGAATGAATCATCGTTAATGATCCAGAAACGGGGGATCGACGAGAACCAGACGCGTTGACGGGTGTGGTTTCGATCTCGGGCTACTTTATGTTATAATGTATAAATAATAAAAAAAAAGTTGTTGGGATCGATCGGTTGCATGTTGATTGGTTCGAAGAAATCATCGAGCGAAACTTTATTACCGTTTAAGAGTCTGGATTGAAAGGTTTTTGCATTCTTTTCCTCTTCAAATTGATCAGAATGAAATTTTCAAAGGAGTATCTTGTATTTAATCAGACATAAATAAATTTTTGTAAAATATAAAAGATAGATATTTTTAAATTAAATAAATTAAGAAATTGTTGATACGATCGTCGCCATCGGCATATTGATTGATTCGACGAAATCAATGACCCGTTGTCGGTTTTGCACGTTTGATTCGCGGAATTCCTAAAGGAAACATTAGATGGAGGAAATAGCAACCATCGGAGGACGGTCGCGATTTTAAGTTATTCTCTCCGACATGCTGTGACTTCCCTTCGTGTGTGTGTGAGACTTTTCGAAAAAGACACTGGAATAGTTGTGTGCGAACTTTTCTAATTTTACACGAAAGTTTTCGAAACTGCGCCGGGAACTTTGCGCATAAATTGATTATAACATTCCATGGTGGTTGTCGAAACTAAACGTATATTTTTCTTTGTCGGAATGAACATGGAAGAATTCAAGCGGAATATCTGCTGTATTCGAAAGCGCGGAAATTAAGAATATTCAATACGGAAAACTTATTCAGAAAATACAAAGTTTGGTTAGAAAATCAAATATAAATTAATCTTCATTAATAACTGAATAACTATTAAAAAGAAATCGGGATTTTAAGTAAACTTTGAATATTTTAGATCGTATTAATTAAAATTTAATTTAAAATTTATGAATGAATTACCATGCTTGAAACTTTACTTAAATTTTCTGCGAAAGTATAAGCAGCGTTGTACTAACAATTGCTTCGAACATAACGATAAATGAAAACTTTTCACAGGGCAGTAAAAGTTCTCGGACCATAGTTTTACGAGTATGATTCCAATAGGACCATTACAACGTATTGCAAGAATTTTCAGATAAATTGTGCATCTCTTATTGAAAGCGAGCGGTGCAAAGTTATAAAATAAGGTGCACATTTGTATGAACTGAATATACGACAAATGCGCGAACACGACAGTGATAAATATCCCATGTCATATGGGATAAGGTATAAATCTATACAAAACGCCATTTTATATGGCGTTTGCGGAATTCCTTCCGATAATGTATGAAATTCAGCTGGTATTAGATGCATAAAATTGAAATCGTTTAAACGTTGAATCCCACTCCCGCATATAGAAAGTTATTTTTGACTTTTATTTCGTTATTTGCTCGTGCACCGTCCATGCAATTCTTTTTTACAATTAAATGGGATCATAAAATTGCATTCCGCTATTTATAAACATAGATTCACTTTAGTAAACACATAAACGTCAAAAAAATTACGATTTATTGATCTTAAAAAACACATTTTATTTTTCATATTTTACACTAATGTAATGCATACAAGCAAATTTTTTTTTGTTCATTTCAAGATTAATTCTTGCAGAGAAATTCAAGCACTTCCATATACACACTTATACACATCGAAAACTCTCATACGAGTTGTCGAGATCACGATAAAGTCGTTAAGTGGCGAGTAACGAAAGCTCGAAACCAATTGGGCAAATACGGCCTCGGTGGAAATTAAAGGCGACCGAGAAAAATCACCGTTCTGCTTGAGCCATCAAACCGGGGGCTATAATCAAGCAGATACCATCGGAAGGGTGGCGATGTCCTGCGGAAGGTCGAAATAATAAAATATCCTCGGCCAGGGGTGGTCAACATTCGCATGAGGCGTAATCGAACGGGTCGAGGGTATTGGGGAAAGGACGTGATGTCCAGACGGTTTATCTGTGCGCTTTCGATTCGATTTCGTAGATGAAATCGTATGAAAATGCTGGGCGTCGTCTGATGTCATATATTGCATTATAAAGTGTCGTCGTTGAATTTAAAAAATTTCACGCTTGTGTCTGTTTGCTTTATGAATACGAATTGGTGTTAATTTGCGTGAGATTATCGGGCTATGCGCCATTATCATTTTTTTTGGTACTTTTATTGGTGCTTCGGAATGAAATTGCATGTTGCGTTCGAAACAAAATTAAACGATTCTTTCGGAACCGTCGAAGTTAATTGAATGCATTTTCAACCGAGTTCCAACAATTGTAATTACAAACCATTGTAATAAAATGAAAACTGTTTCAATTTATATTTCGTTTGCAAATGTTACGCATCGATTTTCAGACTACAAATTAAAGTCTATATAACAACCGCGTTAAATTAACAGTATACAAACTGTGAGCTTCTAAACGGGAAACGGCCTATGAGTTTACCAACGGGTACTTTCAGCGAAAGCGTTCTAATTTGAACATTTGATTCATTGACGAGTCGTCGCAGATTTAACTGGACTGTGAAACGTTCGTCACCGGCTGTCCAAATAAATAATTTCCGGTAGGAAAATGTTTGTTATTTCGAGACGGTACTATGTAGGGAACGAAGAACAAACGACTATGTACATAAATAGAGGAGAACAACTGCCGAGATTCGAGATTCGCCTTTCGCCATAAAAACTAAACGAAATGATGGCTCTTCATCAAAATTCATTCATTAACTCGTACGGTCCATTTGTGGCACATTGTTTCCGAACAGTAGTGACAGATTAAGTCGTCATCTGTTTTGATCCATCTCCATTTTATACCATAAAGCAGTTCAGAACTGACACATTAACCATGTTATTTACGAGTGTGGAGCAGTAAATGTTCATTCACACCATTAGCAGTGATGTCACACATCCAGCATATTGTGCCAGTTCTTTTAAAAAACGAAACGTGCACCCAATTAAAAAAGGCAGAAATTCGACAAAGGAACCGAATTCAAGATAAATCATGAAGCGCATGAGCCCAATGAAGTCTTGCATATTCATAAATCATCTTCGGTTCGCTATGGCACTATGTATATTTACGGCTATTTTTAAGATACACAGCCTTGAAGATTAATAAGGCAAAAGGAATAGATTTAATGGATCTGAGTTTGAGAAATGTGTTAGTAATTTTGTCGTTCGCCTTGAATTATGATTTTCATATGGTATGATTTTAATTTTTGAGGCATTTGCGAACCAAGCGAAATTTTGCAACATACTTGTCGATCTTTTTTTTCGCATTGAATGAACATGGTTGATTAATAATTTTGACATTTGAACAAAGAAAATGGGTGGATTTTTAAAAATAGAGTTGCTCGTCTGCTAACAAGATTCAAATGTTAGACATAGTGATTTATGCTGAAATTTTTTAATGACTTTAATTGTTACTTTGAATATTCAAGGTAATATAAGTTGACTGAAAATAACGTATAAAGAATGAATCAAAATTTTAATTAAGAATTATGATCACGAAAATATTCTAAACGAGGGTCATAATTTAAGAATTAGTACATGTTCTATATTTTTATGCACAATTAATACCATCAACATTAATTAAAATTTGGGTCAGTATAACTCATGGCTACAAAATTTTTGACATTAGTCATTAACGGAAATAACAATTCAATGTTTCAACAGATCAATCAACACAAATATCCATGTTAACCAATCGAATCAAAAAATCGCTCCGATATCAAGTCACACTGTACATACAAACGCGCATACAATATTAATTTTTCGCATAGAATATTAAAGTTGCGAACGGAAACTTCGCACGGAACTTGCCAGGCGCCTTCCACGAATTCCACGAAGGGTTCAAAAAACATCACAGAGGAAAATGCGATGTTAACGAGACAAGAAGACGAGCTTCCGAAAATGTTTTCACGAAAAATTCGAAGCCCATCTAGACGCATTTGTATGCGTCAAGTTGGCCCGCCGGACGCGTTAATAAGAGAGAAAACGGCGTGGCAATTTGCCATAGCGTTTTGACTATTTTTTTTTTCCACCCGATTTCCAAAGGTCATTACGAAGGGGAAATCCTTCCGGAGGTCAGTGTTTAGTTTGGTTCCCGATGGCGATTGTCTGTCGGCCACCAAAAGTGCTAGTTCGACGACCGACAACCAAAACAGTTACTCCTTCGGTTTATTTTTAGTGTCAGTTGAAGCGGCCCGAAGATTCCTCATTTTATTAATAACCGATTCTGTTTGACGTTCGATGATCCGCATTTTTATATTGAATGAATATGAAAATGCACTGTGATGCATATTTAACATAAACAAAGACATCGAAGGTGCCAAATGGTTGATTGGTTTCGAAAATAAGTTTATCATTTCTATGAAATTGTTTATATGAAACGAAATCATTTTTTCTTTTCTATTTTTTTAATATTCTAAATCTGAACTAGAAAATATATTGATTCAATATTTCGGCTTCGAATTAATGAAAGACTAACGTTGTCCTTTGATTACGGTTTTCGTCGTTTGATATTATAAAAATTTTCAAAGTGAACTCTTTATTATATTATATAATTTGATTATATCATTAAAAGCAATTCCATCTAAAATTAACGATTATGTAATATTAAAAAGCAGTAACAAGATTCAATAAATTTTAATGAGTCGACTTCAGTTTATAATAAAATGCGCTTAATGCTAAATAAATTGTTCATGTTCACCTATCAAAAATGTTGCCAAGTTTCTTTTGAAAAAAAAAAAGTTTTCACATTACATGTGATATATTTATTCCAATACATTAATGTTATTCTATTTCGATCAATTTTTCGTCATATTTAAATAAATAGATATAAAGTACATAATCATATACTGTTTCTCATTCATAAAAAAACTACATATGATCATATACGATATTATATTTACGAAATTTATTTATGTACAAGAATGCGTAAATATTTAAACATCGCGAATATGCCACATGGCTAGCAATGAATGACTCTAGGCGGTGCACATGAACGGTTCGCTGAAAACGTTAGCGAATTTTCACCGAGTTAATTGTACAAATATTTCAGTTAAACGCAATCCGAACGCATGGAACCGTTGTTTGTAAACTAAAAGCGACGGATTTTCCAATAGGTGGATATAACCGAAGAATAAAATGGGTTGAAGAAGTGCGAGTCGCCGGTTTAACTTCGGTTGCGAATGTTTGACGTTAATTAAGATCGAACGCGACGATGACGCTATCTTCGCAAACAATCTGCCGTGAAGGAAAAAAAGTTTTTCTTGTTTAAAAAATCCTTTTTTTTTTGAGAGCTCGGGGAATAAAAGAAACTGGGAACTTTCAGAGAAGATGGGTATCGCTTGTTTGAGAACAGTGACTCAAAGGTAAAGGCTTCCTTTATAGGAAACTTAATTAACATTAATGAAAGTGATCTATCGTTTGTGTAAACTAGACAATTTTTGAAATTCGCTCGGCTTTTGTTCCCTATCATTTCCGTTATATTAAACGGAAACGGACTGAATACAATCTGTAAGGACTTGTCGTTCGTCTTTTGAGATTGATTTAGGTGCATAAATTTTCGTGAACGAGAGACGATTTTGCGACGATCGAATTTAATTGTGTTGTTTTTGCTGTGCGGAAATCGTCTCCAGAAGACATAAATATGTCATATTTCGGATTCGACGTTCTCTCGAATTATTCTGCCGGTTGGAAGGTTCTCCTCGGAAGGTCGAAGAATAATTTCATGGCATTCTTGGGCGTATTTAATATTTCAACTGTTGTCTGAAGAGAACGAATGCGCTACTTGGGCATTGAATCATTCCTATGTTATTTCGAGTTTCTCGACGCCCGAGACGACACTAAATCTCACCTCAGAATTCTTTGTGTTATGAAAAAATATCGCGTTTGAAAATAAATGGAAAATTTTGCCAAGAAAATTAACCGGCACGTATATGTCATACGAAGCGAGGCATTTTTGAAATTCATGTTTATATTGATAATTTTTTTACATCTATTCTGACTTATCACCAAAGTTAAGAAATATGTAGTAAAGATTTTTTACTAACATGACAGTTTCAATATTTAGTTCATTAACGATAAGATTTATATTTTCTTTATTCAAACAATTCATTTGAATCTTTAATGAACGAGCGTTCTTTGTTTAAAAATATTATGCCTATCAAAATTAATGTATGGATGGTGTTGTATATTTTATGAAATTTTTATTTTTATTATAAAATAAAATATTCATGGGATTTTCATAATGGACAAAACTTTGTCTCATTATGACTACCTTATGTCATTAGCTCGAGGCTATGGAAACGTTTTGCGTTACTGGGTGATTCCATTGGAGAAATTAACTAATTATTTTTTTTTGCATAGATGAAATGATTGCAAAATAAAAATTCAGTATTATTAGTGAAATTTCACTAATTGAAGACTTTAAAAATATAAATACAAGCATTTCGTAAAGAATTATAAAATTAGTTTTTATATTTATCCATCAATTTAAACATAAGATTTCCCCTTGAAATAGCAAATATATGGACCACATTTTTCAAGGCTTATAATTAGTTTTCATATTGTGATATCCATTTTACAGTAACAGGGTGATGCAGTAACGGCCACTCAATTAATTAGCCCATATAATATGCTCACAAGATAAACTAACAAACTTAGTTTCTATGTCAAAAGGTAATATTTCAGAAACAATCACATATTATACTTTGTAGATTAAAATTAAACAGCTTCATCGAACAATAAACCAGAATAGCAATACTGAATTTCCATTTCGTATCGATTTTTATTAAATAAATAATTCAATACAAGGACAACACACGAGGATTCGAACTAAAACCCGAAACACATTAGCAAAGCCTTTTCTTCAATAATGGAACTCGAAAATCTAAGCCGCCCTTGAATTTTATTTTGCGAACATTCTCTCTCACACAGATGTTCGCACAAATACCATTCCGAATATATTCATATACGAAAGTTCAAATGTGTTCTGTTATATCTAGATATGCAAAATTCGCATTAATGTTTATATAAATACATGCGAACATATGTAAAATTGTATTAATTAAAATTCACGAATACAACATATTTTTTGTGCATACTTTGTAAAAAAAATATATTCAGGTTCTAAATGAGGTGATAAAGTCCTTTTAAGTCGAGTTTCGTTACGAATTTGGTAATCTCAGTAAGGACATGTGGCCATATAATGATAAGTAATGTTCTAAAATATATTAAATTGATGAGTTTTAAAAATATTGATAGTCAGATTATTTGTGGTTTGTCCTTGCATCGAAAAATTATGTGCATTGCATCAGTCTTTGCGGTCTTCCATCGATAACTTGTTTTAATTTTATTTACCAGTATTTTAACGCACAATTAGAGATAATTTCATTATTTTATCATTTATTTTTTTCGTATCGAAACTGTGCATATATGGAATATTTTTAATGATTTATATGGGCAAAAATAATATTTCGTATTTCACTTCGGGACCCCGAGTGAAATTTCATATTTCGAACATTCAGAACTTAGGAATTCACTGATACGGAAGTCTCACTAAATTTACAAACATACATATTTTTCCTTTTTATTTAAATGTGCTGTTTACTTTTATTTAATTTAATTATCAAAGGGTTTGTAATTCTTTTGATTCCAAAATGGCGAAATAGAGAAATTTGACACGCGAAAGTAGTTATAACTGTTTTCATTTGTAAATAAACTTTTTACTGAATAACTATTAGAAAAAAGTGAATGTTGAATTTTTCTACATCTGATGTAAATTTTTATCAGTTTTTTTTACAGTTCGTTCAAAAATTCTCTGTTATTGAACATTCATTTATTGAATTTATTTAAATAGTGAAACAACCTTTTGAACGCTTGCATATAAAAACACATCTATACATATAATATCCCCAAATTGAATATGATATACACACCTGGAAGCAAATATCACTAGAAGTTAAAATATATTGCTCGAAATGTAATTCATTTGCCAAAACGTACATATAGATATACAAATTAAAATAATAATACTGAAGCGAAAATGCATACGCAAAAACACAAGCATACACATACATATATTGATACGAATATACAAACAAAATCTAAACACACACACATATAATATATGCTCTTTCAAGCGTATATACTAATACGAAATCATACATATATACTAGACCGATGACGCGTGTTTCACTGAGGCCCAAGCCACGTAGGTCCAATGGTTTTGCCTCGTCTCTCAAACTGGTGCTCCTTGCTGGTGCGATCGAGAAGGCATTCTGCTCAGTCTTTATCTCGTCTGCCCCACGGGTGGTCGTTGCGTTTTATTTAGTGGAGGACAAGCGACTACCAAGTCTAATTCTTAGTCACGTGTACCGTTAGTCTGAAAGCCTTCTCCGTTGGCGGATTGGCTCTTATGTTACATGCCCCTTATCAGTACGAAATTGGCTCTCGGATAATGTATATAAAATAGTTTAGACCCCCAAAATTTGATGGGGAGACCATGTCCTGCAATGGATAACTAAAAAGTCGATTTTCATGATGATGATGCACATATACTAAAACCAAAATACATGCACTTATACAAAACCAACAATGGTATACAAAAACTATATTACACAAAAGCATATACACTTATTTAAGCATATCTATACATATATACCAATACAAAAACATACATATACATAAAAATCAAAACACGCACACACCCTAAAAATCTTGCATATACACTAAAATAAAACACACATATACTCTTTCAAACACACAAACATACACACATATATACATACATACATACACATATACACACACACACAAATGCGAAAAAATAAAAACGCACACTCATCCACTAATGCGAAAACATACATATACACTAAAACTAAAAGATACACATATATCCTCATATGAAAACATACATATAGACTAAACTAAAGCGCATACATATACCAAAACACTCGCATATAAACCTTCATAAAACAAAAACTAACATATCCACACATACACACGAAAATTAACATATATATTTATATACACACACACGCACACACGCAAATGCGAAAAAATCAAAACGCGCATTCATCTCCTAATGCGAAAACATCCATATACACTAAACCAAAAGACACACATATACCCTCATATGAAAAAATACATATACACTAAACTAAGACACATACACATACCAAAACACACGCATATAAACTTTCATAAAACAAAAACTAACATATACACACATACACACGAAAATTAACATATATATTTATACACACACACACACACACACACACGCGCAAATGCGAAAAAATCAAAACGCGCATTCATCTCCTAATGCGAAAACATACATATACACTAAAACCAAAAAACACACATATACCCTCATATGAAAACATACATATACATTAAACTAAGACACATACACATACCAAAACACACGCATATAAACCATCACAAAACAAACACATAAACAAAAACAAACATATACACATATACACACGAAAACTAACATATACATACACATATACACACACACACACACACACACAAGCGAGAGTGGTCGGGGTGGTCTCTCCACGTGCGCTCCGTGTCTCGTGTCAGTGCGCGCACCCGCACGCCAAGGCCCGGACGCCTCGCGACGCCGCGCTCCGCAAGCAAGAAGCGCACGTGCTTTTGACAGCTCGTTGACCAACGACACACGTGGATTGTCTGACCGCTGCCGGCGGTGACCAACTGGGCCTGTCCAGGGGAGAGCGATGATGCTGCGCTGCGGTGGTGCCGGCAACTGCGAGGGCTGCGTCCGGCCGTGATAGTGATTGATCTGATTGTTCTTTCTGTGCTCTGTTTTGGTGGTGTTGTTGTTGTTGTTGTTGTTGTTATCGTCGTCGTCCGATTCTACGGGTATGGCAGACATGGTGTTGCTACGGTGAGTTTACGAACGATGTTTTGGTTGTGTGTTTTGTTGTATTTTGACGTTTCGTGCGCATCGGGTAGAATTGTTACGATTTTTTTTTTAGTAATGACGGTCGTTGTTTTCGATTGTTACCGATCGGAAAATAATTGGTGATAGATAATATGTGATATTTTGTAAAAAAAAAGTTTGAAATTTGAGTAATTTTTTCTCAATATTTTTTTTTTCAAAATATGATACTAATATGTTTATAATTAAACTAGTGGATTTGTGTATATTATCTGCAATGATGAAGTCATTGAAAAGTCTGGTCGAACGGCAATACGATAATTATTTTAAAAAAATGTCGTTATATAGTAATTATAAATTACTTGTTTTTTTAACATATCCAATTAATATCGAATAGAAATATAAAATATTTACTTATATGGAATAACGACATTGATGAAAATACGTGCACATATGCGTTACTTTCAATTAGAACGTTCGAGAATTTTCGCCATGACCACAAATTTTTTTTTCGAACACAACCTCAAAGCAGATTATTCAGATGACACCATAATATAATACATCATATTTATTTATCGATATTGAGGGCAGCCTTCGTTTATACAACAATAGTATGGCGCAATCGGATCATCACAGTGACAGGCTGTCACTTTCGTTCTTCCCGAGTAATAGGCGCGAAAATGCTATTGAACTTGTCGTTTTATTAGCAAAAATGTAATATATTTCGGGAAAAAATTGATTATCAATTATTATCGTGGCCGCAATAGCGTTTCGATAAAATATGTCAAATAACCGCGAAATTGATTTAATTTCGATGTGGTTTTCGTCCGACATCCGTTTTCGGTTTGAAACCCGAGATTGGATGGAAATGACATTTTTCTTTTATTTTTTTTTATCTTTGAAAGATTGTTTAATTTTATTGATACTTTTATTTTAGATGTATACAAACGTAAATTTAAAGTATTAACGATGATGATATGTTTGCCTTGACATGTTCGTTGATTTTGATTGAAAAAAAACGATTTATTAATTAAATTAAATTGAAAACTCTTTATTGAAAAACAATTGATTTAAATTAATTAAAAGATGGCGAGTAGTTTTTATTCTGTACATACATCGAAAGTTCAGAGGTCATTGAAGTTTGATTAATTCTAAATTTGCAGATATGTTTAATGAATGTTTAAACAATTATCAAAGCAACCAATATTTTTTTATATATAAAACTCTTGTAACACAAATTTTTTAAATATTTTCTTGGTCGTATATAAATTATACATATTTTTAAATGGAACATCTTGAAATATTTATTGAAGCGAGCCGCACTTTTGTATACAAATTTTAAGTTTAATTTTGGTTGCATTTATTTCTATTAAAAAAATGGATTATAATCGAAACTGTTTAAAGTGGTTTTGGTCATGAATATGTCAAGCGGATCCGTTAAAATGTATCCAATTCGCATAAAAATATAAAATAAGATTTCCTGACGAATAAAACAAGAAACAAAAACAAGATTTATTTAATTTATTTAAATGAATTCTGCGCTCTTGGAAAAATTATCTGTTGATAATATCTTTATGTAACAAAGATAATTTTGGACCTGTCGCCAACCGCGAGTTCTTATAAAATAGTTAGGCCACAAGTTATCGAAGTATTTCGAGCAACTTTTACCATCGAGCTTCCAGATTTATTGTATCAAAATTATCTTAGTACTATTGCACATACACATGATTAGGTGTTAATGAGCAACACATATTTTTTCCGGTCCATTTGAATAATGCGAGTCATTAGGTGTGTTAATCCAAACAAATCACTATTTGAAACGCGACAGTTAGTAGCATTTTTATCGGTATATTTGTAATTCGTTTATGGTAAATATCCAGCACTTAGCATACGAATGACTTCTAAATGAATGCTCGTTTAGAATCGTTTACCGGAATAAAAGTGTAACGCTTCAACATGTTGTTTTCTTATGACATAAAGCAATTAGTGAATTATTTCGTTTAGAAGTGAGATTGTTGCGAAAACGGTTGCTTAGAAATTTTAGCTGTATTTTTTTCAAATGAAATTTACATTCCGATAAGGTTAAATCTTAATAGTTTGTCTCGAAACATTAAAAAAGCCTACGCGTAAAAATTGGTGTTCATAGCCGACGTCTACCGAATCAATTTTTTTTTATTTGGTATATTAAAAACAATTAAGCATAATATAAAGAACATATTATTAAAAAGGATATTTTATTTTATATTAAAAAATATAGAAGAAAACTTACCAGAGCTTAGCACTAACGACACTCTTAATTGAAAAGAGTTGTCAACCGAAAAGTTTCGTTTTTTCTATTTCCTTCATAAAGCGTAATTGTTAATGGAATTCTTTGTAATTTAAATAAGGTTTTTATGAACTAATTACATTTTTCCACGGTATTTTAACGAAAAATACAAAAGTCGTAGACTGGCACTTAATTCGTTTGTTTTATCAGAACGATTTCATTTTTGCACAAAGAACGGCGATATTTTTATTCGTTACAATTCCTGTGAGTGCTTTCTATTATGAAAGTCTTCATTAAATATTTACTTTAAAATGCTTCGAGAGACGACTTTGTATGTAAAGAAAATCACATTGTATAACGCATAGTAAAAAAATATATTTTCAGTGATTTACGTAAAATCGTTTGTCTATGAATCGATGTTTTTTTTTGTTGATAAAAAGTGGTTGATTGCCGACAACGAAAATCACGGAGAGGATCGAAATTACACACATTGATGTATAGAGCTTCATCTAAGTTATGAGGTTAAATTGAATGTAATGGTAATTTAGAGCTTCTTTCTGATTACGATGTAAATTTATTCTGTTGTGCGGTGTACCTTATGTAGCATGAAATACGCTGTGCTTTATTTTACAGGAAAATTTAGATATTGAAATTTTCATACATATTTATTTTTTACTGATAAAACAAAAACGAATGTATTTTGTCGCATTCTCAAATTACACTATAAAAACCGAAAGCTGAATGAACAATAAAAATTCAAGCTTTTATCAAGCGGCATTTTTGCATATTTTAAATTCAAGTATTTTAAAATAAAATCAATGTCATAATTTTTATACAAATATATCGAATATATAGAAAGTCGATCTTTTTTGAAACTTTTAGATAAATTAATATAAACCGATCAAAAAAATAACAATAAAAGATAAACTAACCGAAACGTACTGATCATTATATAAATTTGTCTGAGAATTTTTCCGTCACGAGAATATCTTTCACATCAAAAGCCATCCCGTGGACTGCCGCATAAATTTCAAAAACCCAAACCTATAGCCCATTTTCGAATCAGTTCGACCTACGCTTTTATATAAAAATCTCAAACCGAAGAGGCGACGAAACAAATACGATTACGGTTTTTTCGCCTTGGGCAAGTTCGAGTTCAAGAGCTTTCCTCGAGAAGACTTCCATCGAAATTGAGCAGCAATTGAACTAAGATTGGCATCGGAATAAATCGAAGTGGGCCATTGGGCTAGCAATAAATAAAACTAAACGAATTGTATCGATCTGCATCCGAGGAAGATGCCATATTGTGTCGTAAAGTAGCAAAACTTGCCAATGTCACGATCCATTTTGTACGGAATCGAAACGGGTATCGACAGATGTTCCGTTCCGAGTTTTCTGCAAAGTGCGGACATAACAGCTATATTTGCTTATAATGTATCGAATAAATGATATTTGAGTCAAAGATGCGGATGTTCAGTTTAGGCGACGCCGAAGAAAACTTTCAGCGTCTGCGAGTGCTTTTAAAAAAGCAATTTGCAAGCAATTTCCTTAAACTGCTAGGTTCAACAAGTTTTACTCGAAAGCCAGCAGAAATCCAAAACTCAAAGTTCGAGGTGGGCTGATAAGTGTTTTATTTTTTTCCAGAAACCAATTTAAAGAGGGAATCCTGAGGGGTGCCCAAAGTTCAATATTGGATGTGAAATTTTCATTGGAAAACTTAATAACGTACATGTAATAAAGTTTTTCTCAAAACAAAATACAAACAGAAAGAAACGTCAACGAAAGTAATTACGAAATTGAAAGAAATCAAAATGCGGGAACAAGGATAGACCTTCAAGCCTGCGGAAAAACAGTGGGTTATTTTCAGGCGTTTAACTCTTTGAGTTAAACGGTGTATGGTAATAACGAGAATTATTACCCGATGACACGCAGTTAACTCTTGGGCTTAATAAATCTAACCGTAAAGGGAACTTATTTGTCAAAGGGAGAAGACTCGTCAGCTCAATTAAAAACTCGTAAATTTCGAACGACTATTATACCGTCGGGTTGTATTGTATTGCTGTGCTCAGAATAATATCGGAAGCAATTTTCTGTTTGCATGTCGGGAATTACGTTCGTTTTCATATTATATATTGAACCAGAGCATTAAACGTTTTCAAAAGGGCATTAAGATAGGTTCAGATAAATTGTTGCACAACGACAAAAATGCGTGTCGCCGTATAGTGATGCATGCTCGAGTTTCAACGTTATCCGTTGATTTAATGCACAAATGCAGCTGAGATTCGATTTCATGTTTGGATATGAGCTGTTTGATATCTGTTTCCCATAACGATAAGAATATGATATAATAACTTCTATAATATTTAACATTTTATGACGAAATTTATAAAATACTGATATTTTTTTCAATTATTTTCATAAGAGCTTTAGTATAAAGCTGAAAGATTTATGTTTATTTTTATAACTTCAAGATAATCATAAATAGTAGTATTTCGTATGTTAGAATCGTATTCCTTTGATTTATAAAAATTTGAAGAAAACATATATTTTACCTACATTATAATATATGTATTACATAATCATAAAATAAACTTTCTTATTTATATCTGTGAATCATACACGTTGAGAAATTATCAGATAAATTCCCAACAATACTGCTGTTTAACTTTCAGCACGTTAACTTCAGCCCAAACCAAAGTACCAGAGAGAGCATTAAGAAACTTTAAATTCAGTAGACACGACTGCAATTTTGTACGATATAGATAGCCCTATGAATATTAATACAACATTACGAGTAGAATTTCTATTAATACGTCTCCGATGATAATAGGAATTTATACTAGACATGTGTTCTGCTGGAACTCGACTCGCTTTCGTCTGAAACTCCAGAGCTTTGCTTTCTCCGAAGCTTAAGCTGATTTATGTATTTGTTTTTAAAATCTACCGAATTGTTTATCTGAAAGTGAGAAGCCACGATTCTTCGTCGTCGTGTGGCAAATTAGCGAAATTCTTGCGACGAAACTCCGTAAATCAATCGCAAAAGCATGGCGCTAAAGTTTAATGTTAAACGTCGACAAGCGAAATAATAAAAATCAGCCCCACGGAGATTTATCGCGAACTCGACGGTGTCCTAATGAAATAACTTTTACAATCGAGAGTGACGTTTTATTTATTCCGGTCGTGTTGAGTGTTGAATCGCAACAGAGAAAAAAACCGTTCAACACAGATTATATGATAGCGCCGGATTACGTAAATTTTTAACAAAAAAATGCATTGGTGAGTTCGTTTTTCATCCACAAGGTCGAATATGGTGATCGTATGGAGTTCAGAATGGTTTATTTATTCAAATTAGATAATGTCTGCCGTATCAGTATTTATGTGACCGAAATAACAATGAACGGCAATAAAACGGTTAATGACGGAAACGAGCGTTTAACAAAACTAAATATAATAAAATCGAAATTTTCCATATAACAAATTGTGTGTTTATTCGGGGAATATGCAAATTTTCCGTTAACATCGTCCGTATTAAATATCTGGGCTTAATCGCCATATGAAATTATCTGCAACGCGAGTGCAGCTTCATTAGAACATCCGCTATCCGGATGTATGTATTTTGAACCTGTGTGCATTAAGCAAGCAAAACCTAATACAGAGATAGCTAACTTCGGTTTACATGAACCATATTGCGATTTTGAGATTATCGAACTGCGATATGTTTACGTACGCAATCGCGAGAATTTCGTATTGAAATTTATAGAAAACTGTACTATGTACTGTGTCGAATGAATGAATATCAACGTTTCGTTCATTCATTATCTAACAATAAGTAAAGCACTAATTCATATATGTTATCTCGTATTTATGTTATATCATTAAATGGCTTCGTATTATAAACATCAATTAAATCAAAAAAATAATTATAAAATATTTATCATAATAACGCGAAAATGAGAATATTATTATGATAACGCGAATGTCAATAAAATTTGCAATGTTATATTGAAGAAACATATGTTCATGTCACATAATCAAATCTATATTCCGCGATGATTTCATATACTTTTCATCAATATAAACGTCATTACACACAATTTGAACAGAACACTGAGAAACGCGTTGACTTACCATCCATCATCGACTGACGACCAATAATTTAATAGTCGGACAGTTGACATCGAACCGATCGACGGAATTCGGCCTTAGATCGTAAACGATTGATCGATGGCGATCGAAAGGACATCTCAAACACGAGATCTATATCCAGTAATTTATATACAGGAAGGCCTCGATTGTTATACACGTGCACGACGAAAAAAATCTATTTTTGATTTTTTATATATACAATGTACGTACATTGTAGAGCGAGGACTTTCTGATACCATCGAAAGTTTCGGACATTTTTTCCTCCTTATTTTTTCATGATAAGAAAAAGGTTATTTTGAGAAGCTGAATATTGAAGCCATATCTTATCAAATAGTATTACGTCTCAAATATGTATTTGCATTTATTTACTGACCATACAACGAATCGCTTAACCTTATAGATATGTGAGGATGAATACGTTTTGAAAAGTCAAAATATTTACTCAACAGACAATACAAATTTGATTAAATTTACATATTATATGTACAAGGTTAGTTTTATAATTCTAACCATATAATTTTCTTTCGTTTATAAATCAAACAATTTTCTCACACAAATCAAATCTCTTTGATTTATAGATTGAATCTTTTAATTACATATGAAACCTAAAAAATTAAAAATCAAAAATTATCCATATATTCAAGATTGATCTTAATTTACAAACACTATACATAAAACGATCGATTTAAATTCTGGCTCGCTTCAATTTCACGGCAGAATGAGCCTACCCTTTCATCGACACGGTCTCGTGGCGTTGATTTCATATAACAAATCGTCTAATTTTTCATACATACTCGGGTTGAAAATGCGAAATGGACAGACCATGCGAAACGTGGTGCGATATGAACAAATGGCACAATATTCTGCGGGTAGGAAATTGATTCGGAAGGTTTTGCTTTTTCGTCGGAAAGTTCGAGAGAGATTCTCCTGTTTTCGCTTTTCGGAAATGTTTTGTTTTGGTTTTATGAAAAGAATATTTTTTTAATATGTAAAGTAAATTTTTGCGGTATGATGCGTTGGTTATATGATATGTTGTTATTAAATTAATTAGTAATCGTAATTGATTGATTCGTGGAATTTTCATATTAATTTTTTTAGCGATTTTAATTTGCAAAAATTTTCAATAGAACGTGTTTACGGTATTTTGAATTGAAATGAAAATTCCAATATGATAACTAACCACGAATCAAAAGCGAATGAAACAGGAAGTTTTTCGCGTAAATTTTCATATAATACAATAACTATTTAATATCACAAAAAACAACTGAAATGTATTTTACATTCAAATTCATACCAAAAACCTCAAGATACTATTACCAAATTTAAACAGAAATCAAAAGACATTTTCAAAACAATCTTATCCTAACATTCGAGCACCATCCAAACCCTACACTTCAAGTGTCGCTGCCCTTCAGAATAAAAAGGTGTCGAGTCATTCACAACATACACACTCATTCGAAAATATATTTTAATGGAACAGTGTTAACAATGGGACACACAAATGAATTGTTGGGTGCGTAATGCGGTGTAATAATCCTCTGGAAATGAAACCGGAGAAATGCGTTTGTTATCGAAAAAATGCCTTATCCCATATTATACATATCCTATCGATATCCAACCCCCAAGTTCGGCGAGACCGTTGACACAAAAATCGATACTGAATTTAAGTGTGGTTCTCAAACTGTACCCAGGAGGGGCTATGGAAAGTTTCGCCTCTTCAGAAAATAGAAATTGGCGGATCCGTATGAATATTTGATCTTTTGTTGTAAATAATGGACGATGTTGTATAGCTGAATATGTAAATTGTTATTTTTGTTGAATTCATAATGCTCTTTTAGACAGTTAACAATAACGTAAATATAAATACAGTATTTAACATATTTAATACATTAAATTGACGTCATTTATGTACTAAATTGTTATTCGTTATTGAATATATTTACATAGAAAAATGTGTGAAATATATAGTAAAATATTTATTAATATTTTAATAATCGTTTTTTAATGTTAAATTTAAAAATTAGTAAGCTTTTTTCAGATTCTATCTAATATTCTATTATTTTTCAAGCGAATCCATAACGAGGTACGCAGTACAAGCAAAAGTTACACAGCGAAAGGTTTCGGGTTAAATTCCCAAACGAATAAAGATTTCTATCCGGTTAAATAATTTAACAACACCTACATTTATTTCATTCACGCTGGTCATCCAAAACAAGAATAACTCATAAAAACCAATTTCGACATTGAGTGAATTGAAAAACACTAACACGTAAATTGTACCGAGTGAGCTTCGTCTATTTTCAACGTAACATAATTCGAATGTATTTTTAATCGAATTAAAAATACTCGACTTTTTCAATGAGACTTGAGAGAAATGCGTGCCGGAAAAAAAGTTATATTGAATTTTCGGTTTGAGAAACGTTATTCGGATCTGAGAAAATCTTGGAATTGTCACGTCAAAGTTAAATTGAATGCTTTTGCGTTATGTATGATATCAAAGTTTTCGTTTCGGCTCAACATTTTATACATTCTATGTAAATTGTGCGTTGTGTACTTTTTTGTGGAACACGCATTCAATACTAATTTTGATGTTAATATCGGGTCGTTTCACATTCAACGTCGAACGCGTCCCGAATATTACGATATCGAAATATCAATTTCAATTTAATTACACTCGTGTGCTAGAACTGATTCATCGCTTATAATAAAACTTTATCTATTTGAAGGGTCGCCAGTATCGAGAGTGGAATTTCGCGCTAATGAAATTTCGCAGCATGCGACAAAATCGAAAACGATTTCGTTGCGAAACGAGTAGACGTATTATGTCAAAATTTGATTTTGAATACAGCATTCATTTGATATTCGGATGGTGGCGCAAAATTCTTGAGGGTTTTCATTTTTAGATAATCCTCAAATTTTTGTTTCTTATTATTTTGTTGTATTGTAAATCCGAGCGTATGTTTTTCGAATTTGTAACTTTTCTTTTTTATTAAAAAATAATGAAGAAATATATTTTACTAGTATATAGGCCCGATGTTAATAACATCGGCTGCGGTTTTGTTAAGAAACGGAAAACGATAAAATGTGAA
>JAOXNN020000074.1:1805429-1861906 GCA_028571205.2 Hydropsyche betteni | reverse complement strand
ATACACACACAGACAGACAGACAGACAGACAGACAGACAGACAGATATCCGCTATTATATATAGGGGATAGGGGATAGGGGATAGGGGATTATATTATGATTGTCACAAAATATTTGATTCATTCACAAGAGTATAGATTTATTTATTAAAACATTGTTTTTTTCTGATTAAAATTCGTTACTTATTTTAATAACATGAACGTTGTCATCACGTCAAAATATTCTTTGATCGTCTGTCTGAATAGTTTTTTTCTTTTGAAATAATTTAAATTCCTATAAATAGTTTTCAAAGATTTCATACAAGATTGTTAATATAATTTAGTAGTATTTTAAAACACAATGATGATGGAAAAATTTTCATAATTATAAAATAACAGGCGTTTTAAAGAATTTTTTTATAAAAATAGACTAAAGTTTCCTTCGGCAAAAACGATAACAATTAATATATTAAAAAAAAATTGTACTTCATATTCAATAGCAATATAAAATTAATTTAAAAAGGCTACTATTTAAATGGTCAGAATTTAAATACGATTTTGGTCATTTAACTTTTATCTCATTTACCAGAATTTATTTGAAATTGGTCAGAATTTAAATTAAACGGTCAGAATAAATACTAAACGTTCAGAATTTTGAATGGGTTTGTCAGAATTTATATTAAATGATCAGAATAATATTAAGAACCCTAAACTAACCTAAGTTAATTTTATTCTGACCATTTCGTTACTGAATCCCGACCATTTATTATTTTATTCTGACAATTCATCATTTTATTCTAACCGTTTTTGATTAAAATTCTGACCAAAATATTCTGATCAAAACACGATTAAAATTGTGAAAATTTAATTAGTTGCCATTTAAGAATATGTGTATTTTATTTGATCGACCGATAATTCGGTGCGTAGATCAGTTTGCAAACGATGTATTAACAAAGAAATCGACAGTACAAAATTTGATTTTCAAAATTTCACACAAACATCACTTAAAAATTTCTTCAAACCAAAAAAAAACCCTTTTCCGCAAACGACACCACAATAGAACGGAGCGGAAAAGCGCGATTCGCTTATTGATATTGAGCAACGTCGAAAATTAATTACCGCGCCAATTAACCGAAACGAATCGAACGCTTCCGACGTCGGCCAAAAGCGTTTCGATTTCTCGTTAACATTATTCGCGAAATTGATTCGTTCGAAATAAGCCATCACGAGCAGTTCGCGTGTCGCTGTGGAAATTTTGGCGAACGTTGTCGTTTTGCGGATTCTGCGCTTCGTGCGAATCGATTTCGTATAAATACATTGTTGCGCTGAAAAGTTGGCGGAATTATTCGCTGAAACGTATTCGAGTGTGCTGGATGTCGTTTGACGTTGATGGGAGCCGTTCGATGCTTTATTTCGTATTATGTCGGGATAATGAAGTCGTTTGGTGTTCGTGTTTCATAGTAATATGAGGAATTTATGTTTTGAATGGGAAACGGAATCGTACATATGTTCGTATTGTTTTCGCGTTGTACAAAGCTCGTTCGGATTATATTGCTCAGTGTGGGATAGTTTTACGTTTCTGGAATTGAATTATAAACAAATTCCGTAGTTAGAATTAAATTTATAATTATATTGAATAGTTTGAAATTTTATCAAGTACTAATTAATATTTGCGTGTTTACAAAACCGCAGTTAGTGAACATTTGAACTTTCGGATAGTATAATCTGTATTAATAATAAATATATATTTTATGCTAAAAAGCACTTTTGATTAAAACATCAAAGAAACAGTATTTAGCTGAGAGATCTTAAGCTAGGCTTTTACTTCTTGGAAAAAGGCGATCGCTCGAGAATTTTCCATACTGTTGAACAGCCGAAAAATATATAGAAAGGCTAATAAAAAGAAACGTGGCCCCGTGATGCATTACGTAGGTGCGTCTCTATCAATCCGGCACACCTTCTTTTGACTGAAATTTCGAAAACGGACCCGGAAAAAGCTTCCTCCTTAATTTTCCCGGGATGCGAAAGGGTCACAAAGTGCCGAAGACTCTCTTCGAACCCAATTTATTTTATGCACAGGTCGTGATTCGTTTCGCCGTACTAGTATAGTATGGCAAGGTTCGTTTCAATTCTCTCGTAATGAGCTAATTACCCATTCTAGACGCGTCCGTCGTGCTTTCGACGCTTCCAATTAAAGCTTCGAGTCGTGTAGCGTTTGCCGAAACGCTATTTCGACAATTGTTTCATATTGAAATGCTACAATCTTAAACTTTATCTTAATTGTATTCATTTTTAATGTTCCATGACCGACATCACTATCATAATTATCATCATAGACATTCACCTCGGGATAAGTTAGAAAATTTGGTAATTTTTCCATATTTATTGATAAGGGACTGTGCCATTGTTTACTAATAAGAAGAGATCATTTACTTTAACTGATCAATAAGTTTCTAACATAGTGCTGAAAATATTCTTATTATAATTTTTTTTGTATGCCCTTCATAAAATTTTATGGTTGATCTGAATTACTAAAAAAATTCTCACGAAATAATGCGGAGTGAGAGTTCTCTAATTCGTTATAGTAATCAAAAATGTAATTCATTCAAATCTAAGACGAGACGATCGTAAAACTCCGATCCGTACCCCCTCGGATCACAATTTTTATTTTACAGCCGTGTTCAATTAAGCCATTAACAATCGTAAAAGCCTACGAATTGTCTATCAATTAGCGCAATAAGATATCGACACCCTCTCCAGATGAGCGGTGCTTCTTCCATATCTTTATTAGGTCGTAAACCTCATTTGGCGGGGTTGTGTCGTAAAAATCACTCATACTTTTACGATCGGATTTTTCGAACGGAGAAAGGAGCAAGTTGGATTTTACGAGCGAATACGCCACTACTGGACGAGGTCAAACTACGGATCAAGAAACGATCATCCTGAGTCTCGGGATGCATAATCTTATATAAATGCGTTGGATTTAGATTGATGATTCGTCGAGGCAAAGCAGTAAAAAAACTGAAGGCTGTGATGCAATAGGCTATTGCATTTTATGCGTCTGACCGTTGATGTCACGGGCGCCTGGAATGAGCAATGTGCATTTGTGCGAGTTGTAAAATTTTTATTGGATCTATTTTATGTCATTTCTCTGCGGTATTTGTATTGTGTCGGTGCTCGATGGTGAGAATCAGAGTTGTATTTAGCATTTTATTAATGTTTCAAGGTGTAATGAAATTGCGGGTAGACAAATATTTCCGAGCGAACGGTTCGTTTGATTGTTACAGTTTCATTGTCGTTTGGAACGAACAGCCTGCGTGAAATGTTGTAAAACTGCAGATACTAATAATAAATTAGTAATCGAATATCTAGGCAAAATTTGTACGTTTCATTAATATTTTTATTTCTCGAGAAATATTTACGAGGCACTAAAAATATTTCCATATTCGAATGACGGATTAGCTAAAAAAAAGTAAGTGTAAATAAATTTTTCTTTTAGTGGTTAAAGTTTGAATATCGTAAGATATAGTGTAAATATTTTTTTTTATTTTATAAGAAAAAAAATGTTAGCGGCTCGGATATTTTTTTGCCTAAAATATAACCAGAATGTAAATACATACGCTTTCCAAATTTGTAACGCTTTGTTTCCCATGCTTATTTATAAAATGCGGATCTTGAAAAATCTTTCATCTTGAATTCATAGAAAATTATGTATATTTTCCGGTATGCCTTAGTTGGATTCCGAGTAATTGAGGTAAGGTGTTGAACAAGTCTCGAGAAAAAGTACTAATTTGTCGATTTATACATATCCTAAAGAGAAAAAAAGAAAATCGAGCGGGGGAAGTTAACTTAACGACAACTAACTCGAACATACATCGCACTAACATATCTCTACTGGTTTATCTGCGATTAGTACAAAACTGGTCGAGAAAAACGAGTCCCGTCTAAGCAGTTAAAGCCAGCACTTTTACAAAGCAAATGTTAAACGTTTATGTAATGCGATAGGTCAGTATGTTTAGATGGCACGTTTTTCTAAGAAAAAAAAATTGATTTTCACACATAAACAAGGGGAAATTCCTTATATTGTATGTAAAAAAATATAATCTAAAAAAAATCTTTCATATGTACAGAAAATTTCAGATTGATTCCCATATAAATCACTGCTCGCTGGCACGGTTCAATGTTAAAGAAACGCCGATAACTTGTTGATGGGTGAAAATATGCTTGCGTCAGATAAATCCCGTAAAACTAAATTGTGAAGATGTGAAAGATGGAAACGATATTGAATCTCGGTTTATCCTGTAGGTGTACGTGTCGCATTTTTCTCTCACATTCGGTCGGAATGGAGATTGAAGACGGTTCTATGGGGGGCGAAATATGCGATATGCACGAGGGAAAGGCGGCTGTTCGAAAAAGTAAATGGATCGATGATATTTTCAATTAAATACGAGATCGAAATCTGGAAATCGATATGCGTAATGTGTATGATTTCGTGGGTGGATTTTCGACACGTAAACGTCGTATTTTGAATGTAACTACAATGTACAGCACTTTCGTCTAGTACGTGACAAATTTTGATTTTGGCGATGCAAACTATACATTTTAGTTTTATTCTTCGATACAAAACTTGTGAATGAATATAATATGAGGGATACAGTATCAAAATATACAATTTTTTGATATCAAATTTTTTTAATAATTCATTAAAGATACTTAGTGATTTAAATATTGATATTATTTGTCAAATGACCTCAGATCAATGATGCATGATTTTATCGCATATTTAGTAACTATTCATCATTTAACATTATTAACCGGCAGAAACTGGACAAACAAACTTATAAAGCCGATGACATATTGATATAGCATCTCCACAACCTTGAATCTGATAACTATACAAGTTTACAAACAATAAATACGCTTATGGAAATGTCCGATTTTCGCCAATAGTAGAATTTTGATCCTGCACCCCACATACACGTTGAATATTTAATATTGTCGATGCACGTTGAAATATGTATTCGGGTACGTGCGCGTTTTCGTATAAATTTTGTAGTAAGGTGCGCCTACGGTGGGTCGCCTCCGACTGTGTTTATATCCGTTTTAGTACGGAAATTTGTCAGATGTTGATACGGCAATAAAAAAAACACGAAATTTCAAAGACAATCATTTCAAATAAACGTCATCGTGAGCGTCATTGTTCACCTTTTATGCCCGACTCCGCGACAGACGATCCTTGTGCTTTTCTTCCGCCTCGTGAGCCATAAAATGCGCGATTAAACTCTAGTACCTAAACGCTTATGCGTGATTTTTTTTAAAGAATATACGAAAAAGAAAGAAAGAGTCGTATGTATGCTAAACAGACGCATCGTCCGAAGGTTTGTTTGATTTTTATTGGTCGTATTTGCGGACATAAAGAGCTCTTTGAGATGTCGTACTAATTGGATACGGGTGCGTCGTTTCGTGGTGCGAAATTTAGATTCGTGTTTCATCGCATAAATTTAAATATACGTAAAAGGACACCGATGTTGTATTTGATAAGGGAATTCGTCAGAGATTGTTCAGTGACGTGTTGAATGGATTACAATTATAATAAAGTTTCGAAGAAAAGTCATGGTTGTTAAAAACCAAAATGCCACATTATGTTTCGAATAAAATTTGGTGTTCCATATAAATTTGAATTAAAATGTTTTATTAAGATTATCCGTCGTATTGCGTTTCGTTTTATTACAGCGTTGAAAATAATAACTTACTTTCAATCCTAGAGCTAAACGTTGATTGATTTTAAAGCACTAATATTTTATTAAACAGACATTGAAAGTACAATGTAGCACAAATAAAAATAGTTGCCATACCACAGCTTTCACAATATAAAATTGTATACCCAGTTTAGTATGCTTATTTTGTTCGCCATTAACAATCATGAATATTTAAATAGTTAACTAACATACACAATTCGAACAAATTTACACGAATAGAACGTGCTTGCACATAAACTATGTATAAAGATCACGTTCGACCGATACAAAAATTTATATAAAATCGATGGAACCGAACGAAGCAAACGCAACGTGTAACGAACGATTTTAATGCGTGCGGTTTTGTCAAATTATTCGAATCACGCGCATACGTAATTATTTACGTATCAACGTCTTGTAGAAACGTATAAAATATCTTAAACGTTTATTATATTAAATAAAAATTCTAGTTAACGGCCGCCCATTTCTCGGACGTCGATGTGGTTAAAATTAACAGCTTTCTACGGACGTTTATACGCGCGTATACCAGATTGCACTTCTTCGCTTCGCAAACGACACTATTAATATTCAATGGTGATTTTGTCGCAAAATTTTACTGTCTACTTCTCGTTGCTCGATCTACTGTCTTGCCTTTTTTAACAGAGCGATAAATTATTTGAATAACTGATATGAAGTACGGACGTCGGCTGAATAATCAAATTTATCGCCAATTCACGGAAGTTGTTTAGTCGCAAAAACTAGGGCGTAACAAGAAAATGTGCAAAAATATTGATTGAAAAAAAAAACCAATTATATACACACTTCGATTTTGCTGGAAAATTCAACAAATCATCAGAGTTGACACATCGGAATGACGCCGGATGTTTTGTTGATAAAACAGCGAATATTGTTATAAATGTGCTATTTTCATGTTATTTCAGTTTGTATTATAGATCAATGGTTGTGACCTCAAAGGTACTTGAACTTAACAATAAGATAATTTATACAATACAACGATACATGCAAAACGTGAGCAATAAATTGATGTTTCCTATTACGTTATGATGCATTGTGGTCCATTTTCAGAATGTTTTAGAATAATAAATTCCGTTTGCTTGCAATTTTTTTCGTTATAAATTTACATATCAAAATATTAAGAGAGATATGATTGATAAATAAATAGTACGTAACAAGCAGGGCTTTAAACTCTTCAAAAAAGATAGATAATAGTATCAATATCCAGGTCAAGTTCATGTTTAGTTTATCGTTACGGCTGTTCAAGCAAATATATTTTTTTAATAATAAATATATTTTTTTATTAATTTAATGTCGTTTAAATTGCACCTGGTGATAGTTGCATAACTGCAACAGAGGGTCTACGGTAGTGATTAACCTTAATGCGCATAAATGATATATGGACGTGTCACTCTGAGATTGATTATGCCCAGACCGTCATTATTTCGGTATATTTTAATTTTGAAATTTTCAATCACATGCGGAGGAGATTCGGTCAATTCAGTATGTAAACAGCCTTATTAAAAAAAAATTATAAGATAATATTAAATTTCGTATTTAATTATTGCTCAACTGACTGTTAAAGAATCATAAATTAAAATTAATTTAAACATTTTTATAAAATTTTAGAATCGAGCGCAACAAAATTAACCGAATATCCCAAACACAAAAGAACATTTGATGCAAACGTCAATAGGCACTCTCTCGATAATTGTACGACGGATTAATGTATGATTGATGTACGAATTACAAATAGACGGATTCGAAACATGCTTCACACTGTAACAAGTCATGACGAATTTTCAAATCGGAGACAAAATCGGCGGGTCATCGTCTTCGCATCTATTTACCTTCATAACGGCGGTCTGTTGATTCTATTTTTCGCGCTTTTCTGCGAATCGGCAACTCGAGGTTCGGATTTCTCGCGACGTCTAAGTCTTCCGAAAAACTAGGGCCTGCGGCGAAGAGGGGAAAAGATCTAATCCTGGATCTGTGATCCAAATCCCAATGATGCATGGGGTCGTTAAGAGGCGGCGTGTCGAGCTTTCAGTCAGACTTAACTGCGACTTTAAACGTTTCCTGGTAGTTGAGCACGCTCGCTATTTTTCAAACCGGCGAAATTTTAAATTTTTCAATGTCAAATGAAGATTCTTATAAATTAAATATTGATTTATAATAAATATTATTATTATAATTTCAAAAAAAATATTTTATATAAATTTAACCGTATCAGGCATACAGTTTATTAATTCATTGATTTCTTTCAAATACCAAGAATAGTTTTGTGAAATTTTCTAGAAAAAAATCAAATAACGCATATTCATTCAATTCCAAATCGTGACAATAGACAATTTAATCGAAAAACTTAGATTGATCTTCAAAGTGAGAAATTCCCGATCAAACCGAGATATTTGTTAAGTCTATATATATTCGACTGTATATAATATCTCAAACTATGTATACTTAAAATATCTTTTAAATTAACTTAAATATTTGTTGAAAATATATACTCTAAACATAGCGTTAAATTTACAAAAAAACATCGTTCGAGTCTAAAGTAAAGGAATCGTACGTGCTTCTAATTCTAACACGTTTATGTCCTAATAAGTTCAAACGATATTCGCAATGTTCACGCCAAACTATGCAAATTTTCGAAACACAAAGTAAATATCATAACGAAGAGGTCGTGTACTCATATATTATTTGCACTTCATTAAAAATTTATTGAACAAACTGCACCGGTGGCACGCACCAAAAACTCAAATATTAATGAACAAACACTTCGAAAACGCATTTTCCCCCTCAAACAGCATCGTCAAACGGGAGATGCAACAAAGGATAATGCACCACCTCAGAGGGATCATGTCCGTCAAGACCAGAGGTGAACAATAATTGCGGAATGTGCTCCCATAATGAGGTTTCATGAGTACGTGTGCTGACAAAGAGGTCCATAATGGCGATGGCCATCCTTGTTCCTTTTGTCAGGACACGTCGTTACGAGGCTTAACATTATGCGACAGAGGACAGAGAGATGAGACGCTCTCGAGGGCCTGCAAAAAGGCCTTTCGTATTATATGGTGTTTATTTTACGGTGTAGTGTTGTGATGCATCATTAACATATGCGGTATGAAGGATGTTCCGTGTTAACGAAGTTTGTGTATGGATTGGGTAATATTTTGTAAAAATTATGTTTTGCTGTGTCGAAAATGTGTGAATTTCTAAAGTATCCATTCGACGTTTTATGTGAAACTTCTTATAGGATTTTTTTCGGTATCGACTTTTGTTTCAAATCGTCAAATCTTATTAACATGGTTGTTGGAATCGTTATCAACAAATTAACGAGATTATAACAAGTCAACGAATGCTGAATAAATAACAAAATACTGATCAGAATATTATATTATTTTTTTATAAATCATAGCAAAGAAGTTTCACATTGCAATGTGAGTATCGATAAAACCATGTTAATGTTTTGTGCAAACTAGTCGTATCATTCATCATCGAATGTTTAACATTTGTTTTGAAAATCTAACATTAAAAAAAAAACCTTCAAGTGACCCGAAAATTTTGGGTTCAATGCCAATATGTCCATTTTATTTCTGCATACTTTGCAATAAATTGAAATCAATTGACCAGTAGTTATTTGGAAATTGATTTAGTGGCTCATTGTCACTGACCGCTAGTATCGCCATGAAAATTGATAATCGATCATTTTTATTGCAATCCCATAAATGTTGATTTATAATATACGGCGATATTGATACAGATGCGGGTACAGACATTGAACGCATTCGATTTCGAAATTGATTCACGACCAGAAATTGTTACCGCTTTTTTAATCAATTAAAAATCTAATCGAATATTTGTCCAATTTAAAAAACCCACGAAGACGATCATATTCCGACACAACAAATGAATCAACATTGCCCAATGTTCTATCGAGGAAAACATAATTGAAACGATTTCACGCATACGCCTTTCCCAATGACGAATCAGCCTCGAAATATTGTGAAACCCTCAGGAAACCATAAATATTTCAATATAAAACGCGGCACGTTTTGTCGTATATCATCGTTGAGGCGACATCGACGCCCGCCTCCTTAAAAATCGCAACCCGCAACAATCGCAGATTTAAAAGCTTTTTTCGTCCCCGATTCCACCTCGGCCATACTTTAGGCTTATGGCACTATTGTTCGTCGTCCACGAGTTGAACGAACCCACAATTTCTGGTGAATCACTCAGTCTCAGTCCCTATGTGGGACAACTAGCACCTGTGCCCGACGCATACAATTCATAGTTCGAGCGATTAACGGGGAAAGCTCGACCCGTGAAAGATGACTTTTCGATCACACGCAACGATGGTTTATATGTGATTAGTTCAGACGAGATTTAGAATTTAATATCAAAATTTTTTCATCATTGAAATTGTATTTCTAATGATTCTTCATCATATAATGTGCATAAAAAACAAGACTTTTTTGATACCTTGACACCAAAACTCTCTTCTAAATTATTTGTTTTACAATATGGTTCCACATACTAATCATAATACATGCATTTCAACTTGAGCGATATGAGGGATTTCTATTGAAGAATCGTTGCATTTGAAAATGCTGAGCCGTTAATATTTCTAATGATTATTATCAGCATTGTTGGTGAATAATGAAGTATCAAAGTCTTTCTGGTTCATAGAAAACGTATGGTTGCTATATAAAAGTACAAAGCGCAAATAGACATAGGATTCGTATTAAATTACCTGCGACGTCCGCAGTTAAAACGTATACGGTTGCTCAATAGAAAATTAATGATTCGCTGTTGTGAAACGAAATTTGAGCGTAACGTCAAACTGGAGGTACTTCTTCGTCAGTATTAATGAATAAGAAAAATTCCACACGCTAAATAATATGATGCTCCGGTGTGTAATTCAGGTAGTTAAGTCGTTTTATAAAATAGATACAATCACAGAAGTAACAACTTCATAAATGCTAATTGACCGATAGTACGAGCTTTTAGTGCTGCTTTTAGGTGCCGTGCGTGTTTTTTTCTTTATTTATGTGCCGTATGCGTAATTTACACGGTCGAAAGTGAAATTTCGTTGATTTCACAAGCGAGCGTAATATTATGTTATTATGGTGTATAAAAATGATTTGTGTCGATTTTGACGGAGATTTGACAAGTAATTTTCGCGATACGAGTAAATTTTTCTCGTGTTTTTTTATATGAAAAGAAATTAAACATATAATGAGGAAGTCGTTTATATTTGTAGGTGTCAATAATTTGTGAAATCTGGTTTGAGAAAATCCATTAATTACATCTTGAAATTTGATATTAAATACATTGAAAGTATTCATGTTGGTATAGATTATTTTAATGTGCAGCGGGGAGATTATGCAAAACGAAAGTGACACTAAATATATATTCCGATAGAAATTTATAAATATTGAGTAATGAATTTACATACTTTAAAAGGCGTTAAATGGATTCATTTTCGATAACATTTTACCATTAAGAGTTTATGTTTCACAAAAATGAATATTTACTTTCACGTCGAATACTAAAATTAATAAGAAATCATGAACATATAAATTCATATTTATTGAATCGTTCATAATATTGCCATTCCAACACTAGCGAACTCTTTCCATATTGATTTTCCAAGATCATAAAAGTTTATTAATTGCTTATTCACTAAAACGTATATTTTATTTCCCCACCATACCTGTAATTAGGAGCACGACTTCTTAACACACCCATGCACAATTAAGAAACGCGCATAAACTTAAGATTTTATCTTTATTGAGTGCATTCTCCTTAAATTAACTGACGCCAATCAAAAACGTATTTTAGTACACAATGTATTAACAAATTTATGGCCGATGCATTTTCATCGTGTATATTCAAAAACCGATTTATCTTACTGTTGAAACAATAAACTCAACCCTCAATGCGTTTCTTTTCGATTCGTTTTCAATTTGTTCCCTTTTTATTACAATTAATTCACGTGGACGTTATCACGCTTCTTCAGCTGAAGAATGTTTCCGAGTCACGCATATACGTACGCTTTTCCACAATAGCTTAAACCCCAAATATAGAGGGAAAATAAAGCGCGGATTACTTTTGCCGATCGTTCCGATTATTTATGTCGAACGATTGTGTTCTCTTTTTAGGGTGAACTCTGTATGGGATGGTGAAACTGCGGACGTTCACAAAACGCACTTTTATTGCGGCGCGTGTTTACTTTTGTCCAATTACATTGCCGAGTGTGTTTTCATAGAGAATTTTTCTTTTATTCGCATGCGCTGTTAAACATATCAAATTGTGTGAAATGTTATTTCGAAAGCGATTCGTGTGAATGGCGTTAATTTTGTTATTTTTACCTGCGCGATACGGTTAGGTGCTTGCTGTCCGTCACTAAAAGTCAAAATCAACAAACTTTTTCCGGCATCATTTTTTATAGTATTATATATTATATGTATATGCCTATTTTGTTTATCTATAATGCATTCTTCGAAAATATTTTACGGGAAAACTCCGTGTTAATTTGCATAAAAATACAGTTTGTGAGAGCAACGTTAAAATGTTAAAATAGCGTTCTATTTCGAAAATAAATATTTGAAACAGGAAGGAAGGAAACAATTTGATAAAGTAAATTGAATATACGCATAATTAATAAAAAAAGGATGTTTATATTGTGATAAAATAGCGTACTTAACACATTATGACTAACACATTTTCAAAAATTCAAGTCGCATATTACGAAAACACGTGCACGAAAATAACCGCGCGTAATTAAATTCGCTCAACTTTTCACACAACAAAGCAGCTTTTTATCAAAGCCCACTAAACCGACGCAGAAGTTTCGAAATTAAAATACCAAAAATAAATCAAATAAAAACCTCCCTTACTTCGACACGCCTCTGCTTATGCTTATCGCATATTTAACCCGGAAATCCCATTTAAAAGTTTGACTCCGTCTCGTACCTATGCATTTTATAAGGCGAGCTTCACCCTCGATAAAGCGCCTTCCGACACCCCTACATAGAAATAAAACCGGATGAAAAATTCAATTGCCCCCGGGCAACTCGCTTAAGTGGTCGGTTCGAGCTGAAAAAAAGAATCCTCCACGACGCCCTCGTGTTATGGCAAAGTCTTCCCTTGTTGCCTGCCGACATTGCTTCCCCCCGTTGACGGTTTTTTTCCTTACAAGGAAAAGTTTCAGGCAGTATGCGCTAAAAAGGTTATTAATATCGCGTATGATCTTCGGCCCGGTTCCTTTCATATAAAATTTAATAAATTTTTGTGCAAAGTTAGGCTATGGGGGAAAAACGGGCGGGTTCTGTTTATGCATTATTTAACATCGATATTATCTGTGTGAAAAAGTAAAATTTTTGAAATACGGTATCGTAAAAAACATTTTTATATATGAAAATTCTGAATATACAATTGCAGAATTCTAATCAAAAAAGTCTTTCAATTTATTCAAATTTTAATCGAATTCCGTCCCAGAAGAAACAACTTGAAAATGTACACGTGTAAAAAAAATCTTATCTAAACTCGAAAAATTCAACAAAACACTCAAGTTCCCAACAGAGGCGTCGAACAGGTGCGCTTCAAATTTCTCCCGAGTCCTTATAAAAACTCCTTATCGAACCGTGAAAACTGGAGGTGGGCACCATCACGACCTCCGAAACGAAACCGAGGACCATAACAGCCACAGTGAAGGACCTGCTGTTCACTCTCCCCTGCTCGGAGTACCCGGGTACCCGGGTACCTAGGCGGTGTGTCTGCTCGGTGTAAACACACAAAAGTTTCATTGTCCCCGGTCCCGGACTCTATTTGCATGTAAACACGCGATTATGTCGCGTTTGCTATAGCGTTTGCGTATCTTCGTAAGGTGGATGGTGAATAGTTGTCGACGTTGAATTGTAAATATGTTACGCTTTGTGTGTAGGAGGGTGTTAGGGATCTTCCCTGTACTTTGTGTGTCAAAAATGGAACGAATTGAATGGAATCAATGGAATGTTGGAATTTGAAGGTCGAGTGTATATGCAAAGTGTATGATGTCAACTATAAAAGGGACTAGACGAAAACAGATTTTTTTTTAATATTATCACAAATTTGAGTGTTTGTTTCATATGATAAGATGGCTCTCAAAAAATCTGAATTTAAATTTTCAATATTACGCTATCTGTGTATTATCCGTACTTAACATTCTAAAAAAAAGTCTTCGACATCTAACTATATAATAAAAGCGGAGATTTTGTTTTTACAAACTATCAATGTTAAAAGTTTTTGGGTCACGTTGTACGTTACGTGTACGCCTTGAACCTTTCCGTAACATCACCGCCAACTTGGACACTTGAAGTGCATTAGGGTTTATAGTGCACATTGAAGAAGTAGTTTCATAGTGTACAAAATCACTTGTGTACACATTGTGGCGGTCGCTTCAAACGAACGCCATAGTTTTATCACGTTATTTTCGGAAAATAATAATCATGAAGCTTTCGTGTTTTAATTTGATTCGCTTCACGGTTAGCGAAGCGCGTCCGATGCACGTGTGAACGCATTCGAAAAGAGTTGTATAATTCACAAAGAGAACAATACCGAAATGAATATCGATTCATTTGTTAATTGATGTGAAACATCTTTGAGGGTAACTCTCAATCATTAAAGAAACTAAATTTGTATATGCTAGTACAAAGTTGTCAAATTATGTTTTATGAAATAATGCATCGCATTATATAAAACGAATCACCTACAAAAAATTCAATATAAAAAATGAATAAACTCATATATTTCCCCTTATTTATTTACGTATTCAATTTCGAGTGTTTGCGACTCGTTTTCAAACGTCTCCTCAGTTGAACTTTTATTATTAACAGCGGGCACTTGACGCGCGATCCCCAAGACCGATACTAATTAAAGCCTTTGTCTTTAGCGAATTCTTCCACTTTGGCACAAAGAGAAGAACGACGAGATACCGTCGTACATCGTCTTTCACCATCGTTGAGAACGAGTGGGGCGAGACGAGCGAGGGGAGAAACATCTTGTTTAGAATTCAAATTTTTCGAGAAGCCCTCGGGTCGGTAGTACAAATATGCGCGCGTATTTATCCGCTCCCAGATAGCGTTAATTCCGTGTAATCTTTGTAACGAGGGCTAAAATCTTTATTTTACTCCGCGGGGTTAGGTCAAATAGAAAAATGGGTAAATAGTCGCGTGTGAGCCGAGATAAATCACGTTCAAAGGATTTATAAGACGTGTATAGGGTGTGAAAAAATTTTTGAAATTTAAACAATTTTTTTTGGAATTTTATGATTTTTATATAAAAATGATTGATCTGTGTTGAATTTATTCATCGTTAAAGTTTAGTAACATATGGAGCGGTTAATACGTGGATATATTAGATTGAAAGTTACTTTCAATTTATGAGACTAAATTTTTATAAAAAAATTCAGAATAATATCGGAAATGCTTAACGATATGTAATAATTTGAAGATGATTAAAAAAAAAAAATATTAATAAGATAATTTTTCGACACCCTATATCATGTTTACTGTCGTTTCAAGTTCAACAATGTACATGTAAATATATGCCTGCGTAGTTAAGCTCGTGTCGTACGGAAATGACACTTTAATGCTCAGCGTTTGTTTTGTGAACACGATCAAATGTAAATTAATGTAGATTCTCTATTTTATTTTGGTAAATGTTTAATTAGTACGGTTAAGGAAAATATTGGATTAGTATAAAGGTCGGCTTTGTGAGATTTTCTGATTGGGTTCCGCTTGAGATGTTTTCGCTTTCGGAAGGAAACGTATTAAGATAATTTCACAGAATATTTCAAATACGCATATTATATTAAAAATTACTACATCAATAACAAAATCTAAACAAATTAAATTCCACATCATATAAACAAACGCGAAATCACCAACACGAAATTCCATTAAAACTAGCCCCAAATTAAAATCCGACATTAAACAAAACACCGCACAAAGAACGGCCGCGCACAACCCACACCGAAAAGCTCATACAACACCGAATTTTACACGAAGCAAAATATCCAAGAACGAGCGAAAGCCAGCCGTAATTTAGAGTCACATGGCTTAATGGTTAAAACAAGAGGTACAGCACATTTCGGTACGGCTCTAATTGGTTGGCCGCCGCTGCATTGCGGGACACCTTCGGGCGCTGTTGAACGCCGCGCTGTTCAAACACGCTGTTTCTTCCGGTGGAAACTGAATGAATCGAGTGTGTGTGTGTGTGTATGTGCTGTAAAAACGTGGTTTTATGAGGGTTTTAGGTTCGAAATTCACTTTATTTGAACGGGAGGGTGTTTGTTGGTGGCGTAGAGGTGGGGATGTTTGATTGTTGAAAGTTTCATTAGGTTGCGAATATGAATGGTTTTGATCGAGATATTTTTTGTCATAATATGTCAAAATGACATTGTATATCAAATTAACATCTTTAAAATAGTTTGCACGACTCAATCGGGGTCCTCCCGGCAAATGCGTTGCCAGAAAAAAAGTTGGCAGTAAACTCATTATAAAAACTAACCATTGGATATAATTTTTTTACTGTAAATTGAGAAATTGTTAATTTTTGTATCTCATTTAACAATTTTCAATTGCTTAGTAAAAAAGTCGGGATGAATATGGAAGTGTGTGAAAGAAAATGATTTTTAAAGATGTAAATAATGTTGAAATAAGTATGAATATTCATTGATATTTGAAGAAAAAAATTTTGTTGATCGAAATGTGAGTGTTATTGTTTCGATTCATTGAAAAAAACTTTTGTAAATTCTATTATTATATACGTTATCATTATAATTATAATGAGGATAATTAAATGTTTAATTCTATATAAAATTCGAAATCATTATTGAAAAATTATCCCTCATTAAAATATTACATAATAAAAGACCAATGAATCGTAATATCGTCAAATTTCAACGATCAAAATAAATTGATACATTTCACATAATGATCAATATGATTAAAAAAAAAAAAATCCTTTCATACAAACATACGAAAATACGCAAATAAAAAACCACTCGAAACTCCGAGAGGAATCATTCGCACGCATTCTGTTAGTTTTGAATCTATCTCCCCGATATGTAATAACCGAAAAAAAACCAAATACTACAAACACCCAAGTACTCGCACCATCGTTGTTAACCCAGAAAAATGAGTGTGCTCTTACAACGCTGGTGCATCGCACCAAGTGATCTATGGGCGTATTATGCGCGGTACAACCGTTGTACAAATACGAGATTAAAATGGAAAAAGTTTTCCATCTCGCGTGGGAGTCCGGCAAATGCGCCAGCATCCGATCGAGACACGATTGTTCCGATGTTTTCGTTTATTTCGTATTGCGACGTGTGAATAATGTATTGGGAATATTGCCATTTTTAGAAAGTCCCGCGCCGAAGATTTATCGCGTATCGTATAAGATATCGCGGCTGTGTGGTGTGTAATTTCCGTAGGGTCATAATGAAACGTGATTTTTCGAAGATTTCGTGTATAATCATTATATTATTGTAGGTAAGTCGGTCGCTTGTCATATTCGGCAGTATTTTTTCGATAGGCGTTAACTTGAGGTATTCACGAATGCTTGTGGTGTGTGCTTAGTAAAAACGATTCTTGTTGAACTCGGGAGTGTTGCGAATAGTGGGACAAGAATACGTCAGTTAAATGTCAGTGGTTGGAATTTTGTTCTTTGTTGTTGTGAATTTGATTTTAACGTACGCAATTTTCATATTTGTGATAAATAATGACAAATTCTCGCTGAAGAGTTTATTAATAAAAATACGTCAATCATCAACATCCGTTTTGAATAAAATGTGTCAACGATAACTTTGCACAATAGATACTCGATGTTCGTGAAAAAATCATGATGATTTCACTTTCATTTAATTCCATACACTAGTTAACATACCGAAAATGCAAGTGGATTTTCGAAAGACTGGCAATATAATAAAATGCCTGTTACGTATTTATATTCATTCCATAAATTTTCATTCAATTAATTTAGCAACAGAATTGCATAACAAAACACAATACTGTTAATACTCAAATGCACAATAACAAATCCTATGTAATCCTCCACTCGACCGAACAGATTTTCACTAAACCTTTGACCGAATTCACATATTCCATTCTTCAGTAACGTTTTACATTAACAGCAAATACTAGCTGTACAAAACATTATCGAAATTTGCGGTTTGCATATGATCAAATATTAGCTTTACGCATGTCCCAACACTTCATTCTTTCAATTTAAGCAGCACAAAAGCCAGTAAAATTAACCCACCACTATATAATATAATACCCATCTATTTTGCAAACATAATCCTCGCTCCGTACGCGTAACGAACAACTAAATGCGCATGATGTGAAAGCAAATGAGGAAATTTGCGAAAATCAAAATTGCCACACGGTTCAGGCTTGATATGCAACAATACTACTAGTCGTGTCACCTTGATTTTTGTTTTATAATTACCACATGATGATCGTTATCGTATTTTTTATGTGAGTTTGCTTGTTTATTTCGGTCGTTTCGAAACTGCATCGTCTACATGTCTACGTGAATGGTACGTGATCTGTAAATATACGTTTCGTTTGAAATTTAAATAGATTTGAATGTAAATAATGACTATTTAAGGTGCATGTTTTATTTTCGGTATGCACTCGAGCATGTGGAATGGAAGTGCGTTTGAACTTGATTTGTATTACAAAGAATGCGCGAGTATAACGATTCGTTTACATAGAAAAAAATTGTATCAAAAATTTGATTCCCTAGTTTTCTTTTAAAAAAGCAAACTTGCCGTTTTAGGATTACATGTTAAATATAATTTCAGAAAACGAAAAGTATGACATTTCGACATGTTTCTAGTTTCAACTCTGAAACATTTATGATGTTAAATACCCACGCATATACTCCGGCGCGTCATTTGCGAAACGACACAAAGGGACAACAATTAACATATAAAAAGGCATTATAATATTTTGAAGAGCTTATTTTCGTCCCGTGTTAAAATTAAAACGTACGAGTCGCGAAAGGGTTAATTGGCCGCAGGTTTAAGCGACAAAACGCGGATTAATTAGGTGCGTTTCTACACCCGGTGTTGCGAATTATACAAATTTCCCAGCTTTTCCTACGTACCGACTTATTTTTATTAAGACTCGTTATAAATGTCCCCTTGTGTGTTGTGTAAGGTGTTTACAATTTCATTAATTCATTAAGGCGTTTAATATTTTGATATGACTAGTTTTGTAAGTTTCAAGAACACTTTTAATTAAATAATTTGTCGTTAAATTGGTTTAAAAAAATAAAATTTAACTTTTTTGTATAAAATAGTATATATGTTCTTAATATCAAAATACGACAACTTTATAATTCAGTTTTAATGCGAACAAAACACTGACAACCAATTAATTAAACAAATCCCACAGATCACGATCAGACGATAAACTCCATATAAAATTATTAACTTGCATATAATGTAAAAGCGTGAAATGTAAATTTATAATGGATATTACCTTTTCCACGCAAGTACGTGAGTGCACTTACGTGGTAGTGGACGCGTGCATTCTCAAATGCACCTCTCGGATTAACAGCCTCCATCGCGAGGCTCTATTGAAACTTATCTGCTATATTGTATTTCATAAATGTTATGATCGCAGTCATAATCCTGTAACGGGATACGAAGTCGTGCCCTGAACAGGTTAATCGTATCTGTTCAGTGTTTATTATGCGCTACCTGCGTTGTTTGATTATTCAAATTCGATCGGAATCCTCATTAAATGTTGATTGAATGTATTCACTAAAAAATACGATATTATAAATAATTGAATAAGATCATTTATCAACTATAATCCGATTGATTTAACATAATTAAAACAAACATCAGTGAGCTTTCAAGAAAAACTAGTCACGCTCTTACATGGCTTAACCCGCATTTCGTATGTCAATCACAATCAAATTAGTTAATTACCGACGTATTAAACATCGTTCATTTTTCATCGACAAACATCCCCGCTCACCCATTAAAATTCGACCTCCCATCTCGTGTGACTTGCAATAATTGGAAATTTAATAAATTTGATCGTCTCTGAGGATTTTGTCACCGCCATGCCCACAAAACGACGTGGCAACATTAATCATTGTTATCAACGTGCGACGTGAAATCAGAACGACGTATCCGCTTAATTCGAAGCGACAAGAAAACTTGAATTGTCGGTGGATGTTTGTGTTTTACCAGTTTGGATCTTCCTCGGAGTTGTGGGCTAACAAACTCGAGACGTAAACGATATCGTGTAAATAGATAGGATATCGTCTGTTCTACGGTCTCGACAATCGTTATTTATTATATGACATAAATCGAATTCACGTATGACTTATGTGAGTTTGATTTATATGATTATGTGAAGGGACATGCGGTTGAGAATGTAAATAAACTTGTATATGAAAAAAATTGATTGTTAATAATTTGCGCAAATTTCTGAATTGTATATTATGTTTCTGATTTATGTGTGTTTGGAAGTTTGAGGAGATTTCGCGATAAAGCTCGGTTTGAATTTATACGTCAATTACATACGTTATCCTATTGTAGATAAAGAAAAGCAAGTTGTCAGCGATAAGTTGAAAGTATAAACAAAACAGGTATTTGTAGTCAGCCATGCCATTACCGTAATTTTGATGATAAAATCTTTTGACATTTAAATGAAAACTGCAGTATTTTGTTTGTTCTGTTGCATAGTTACAAAATTGTCAAGCGATCAAAATATAAAATCAAAATTGTTTGGAATTAATGATTCATAAATTTTATAATGTGTACTGTTAATATTATATTGTTTATACGCGACACGACTAATGGTATGCATGCATTAAAAACATTCACTGGCATAAATCTTTCAGTTATTTCGATAGAGTCGATCATAAATAATCGAAAGAAATCTTAGAATTTTAGACTATGACTATAATTGGATAACAACTTTATTAACACCAATAATGTACACAAAAAGTGTATAAATCAGCACTCGCAACCGATTACTTTTACCAATAAATTCACCATCGGATCGGACAGGTGCTAAATTTTTATCATTCCTCGGAACATCATACGAATCACACAATCGACGTAGGACAAGAATATTCAATCCATATTTACATTCTAGCCAAAGTTGAAACGGCGAAAGATTCTCTTTACGTGACTTTATATTATATCACGGACACGGACAGTTTTGTAGAGTGTCCCACGCGGACGCGTTGACCTTATGCACATAACACGTGTAAAATTTCTCCAAAAAATTCGATCGAAACGCGTAAATCTTTTCGGGTTATCTTCGTAAAAGTGCGTTCGTCACGATCAATAAATTACTGGGCGCCCACTAATCGCGCATCTAATGAGATGGGCGTGATGATACGTTTATTTTACGTATTCCGGCCGGAATATGAATACAGAACACAGCCATATCTGGATTTATGTGGTATTCAATAAAATCCATAGTTTCCATTTTGGAATGCATCCTATACAAGATAAAGCCTTTCTGATATCATCAGAAATTCGATGATTTTTTTTTATATGATAAAAAATGATAATCTTCAAGAAATTGAATACTGATGCTATTCATCACAAAATAAAAACATTCATCTATTGGTCAAACATTAAAAAATAATAAAAATTGACATTATTAAAAAAGATTGATCCAAAAATTCAAAATATATTCCCTCATGTTAACATATTAGATCTTAAACAAATAAAGAAAATTTTACAGGAAAGAATTTGAGTATGAATTAAGATATAACTGTATTATGGACATCTTCCGTATATGCATATCATAATATGATGCGTTGGCGAGCTTCGGTTCAGAAAAGGTTAAGAAAATCTTTTCGACACAAAAGGTTATTGATGAAATGCCTCAAAACGACAATTAATTATATCTTATGGAACGCACACGCATGTCAATAAATTTACTGTCAATATATAGAAACAGGTGAAATTTAAATTAATTGAATTTACCGTATTCGTATATCATTTTAGGCTTCCGAGACAATATGTCAAATTGAATTAAAAATCGTGGGTTTTATTGGTGAGATAGTAAATAATGTGAAGAGTAGGCGATTTATTGACGATTGCTTGGGAAATTTATTTTCTAATTAAATTACTTTGAAGTATGAAAAATCTCATTAATTTTCATTACGAATATTTTGTTCATTTTTTTGCAAAAATATCGATACAGAATATGATTCAATCTTTTGCAAAACAAGAATTTGTACTATTATAAACTTAGACACTCTACAACTGTGATACATTATTCAAAACGAATTATTATTACAAATTGAATCGTCGAATAAATCTCACAATAATCGATCGGAAGTTGCGATATAGATTGAACACAATGAAGTTCTCACCTTTCGTAGTGCAACAATGTACGCAAGGATTCAATGAAATGATAAAACAATACGTGATCGAGCGACGAACTTTTAAGCTCATTACATCCCAAAACAAAAAAAAAACCAACGACTCATTGTAGTTCGAAATGAGCGATGCGTGTGGGCTGGACACAATGTGCCCTTAGCGGAGTGCATAATTCGACTTTCGTGAATTATTTGCATTTTGGCCCTATTGTTAGCGCAATTCGATGGAGTGCAATTGTGCAACGGAACGTGATTGTCTTACGAAACGATTTCGATGTATTATAAACTCGACGGAAATTGTTGTGACACCAAAGACAGCGGGAAAGGCGACTTTTCAAACGTATTTGTCCGATTAAAACTTAACGATATCGCATAGTGAAAAGCTGCAAAATTAGCTGTCAGTGTTAAGTTCGCAGAAGCCTTCGGGGTCCTTTGTAACGTTTCTATTATAAAGCATGTCTACACTCCGGCGGATACGCTCGACTTTCAATTTATTCATAGTGCATTACACTTCATGCGTGAGACTTTTGACTTATTCATTGTCGGATAGGGTCTTGCTTGATCTTTCGTCTGTTGAAGCTTTCGACGGATACGTGTGGAAGTTCGATTTCCCTAGTTCACTGTTCGCTCCAGTCCTACGATATTAATTAATCTTGCCGGTGATGAAAATAGCTTTCGAAAGTTTGCAGAGGTATCGAAATTTATGTGGTGAAATAAATTCGCTCATTAACTAGGGTTTATCGTTTGCTGGTTCACGTGCGAACGAGAGAAGGTTGCAAATTAGTTTAATTACTAAGTGGGTTTATTAGAATTCTTGTAGCGAGTATTTCATACGGACAGTTTCTAAAGTGGATATTTGTTATATTACATTAATTTTGTTTTAATACTTCAAACCATACGAATATCAATTTATTCAAACGTCGCAATATTTATTTTAATAAATCTATAGTTAAACCAATTTTTCGCCGGGTCAAAATTGATTATCTGTTCATTATAATAATTAATTCACGATCTCAAAAGCAGACACGACACACAAACACTTGGCCAATCTCCAGAGCCAACTTTACGCTGACGAAATAAGAGAAACGAAAGCCTCAACACTCGTTCGGTTTACTGTCGGTTTCAGCTCCTCTTCATTTCGTATGTGGGACACACTGGTCTTGGGACTTGACGACTGTTCCGAGAAGACACGTTGTCCACGCATAGCAATTTTACTTCGCAGAATGTGTCAACAAAGCAAATAGCTCAAAGCTCGAATGCAGACTCGAATTTCGAGATCGGTCCGAGGAAATTGCATCTGGGTTGTTTAGATCCTGATGAGATTCTTTTCTAGTCAGATGAAATTGAACGAGTTTTTAAACTGAGATTAGTAAGATGAACACATTTTTGATGTTGTTAATTTTATTGGAACTGCAAATCTTTGAAGCTTTTGATGACGTTCAGCACCGTTTGGTTTTTTAAGAAGTGACATGTTTATAAGATACGTTTCGAAATTTATAAGAAAGCGCATTATGCAGAAAATTTATCGCACGTTTCCCGTCACGAATATAGATCTTGATTTATAAAGCGTCGAAAGTTGCCGCTTGGATGACGCCTAAGTGAAAATATGACAAGAATTAAATATAATGTTTCCTGTTCGGCAATAATTGGTAGGAGCCTTTAGCGTTTCTAATTATCCCCGAATAGCGTTAATATGAGTAGCGCTCGCTTATGAGAAAAGTGATAAAACACCCTAATTACATTGAGCGATTGTCGCTGATGTACATTATTCATCACCGTGTAAGGAAACCTTTGACTTTCTTCCTCACTTATAAAAAGATTAAAAGCATCGATCGTCGGAATCTATTATAAATCTTTTAATGCACGCGTGATTTAACTGCGCGTTGAAACGAGTGCATTCCTCACAATGCACACGTTGATTTATTGGGCACTCAGACTGAAATTGTTCTTTTTTCTGTTTTCAGGACGATCATCACTTTGATAGGCGCATTCAGCGTGCGGGTGTCTGCACAATCATCATTCGGAGGGAGATTCGGCGGTACGTGTTAATGCTTTTTTATGTAAAAAATAAGGACGTGTTACATCGTCAAGTGATTTAGTATGCGACGACTGGACTTCTGTGATTTTTCATTGAGATGTCAACACTTTCAAGACTGCACTAATTAGGATGAAAGGCGAGCGAGTGCAGCCTCATTATGTCGTAAATATGAAATGAAAATAGATTCTCGGCAGTAAAATGTCAATCTATTGCGAATATTTAGCAGTTAACTTTCACGGTTTATTGTCGGTCGTAATATAATAAATTGTGAACGAGGTCGGTTTCAGTTTTTCGTCTACGAAGTTTTACAACGTAACGAAGACACATTGCACATACGCGTACAAGTGTGAAACAATATGCGGGCCATATATCAAGCTTAAATTTCGTTGAAAGACGATTTATCTCTGTGCGACGCTTGTTTTTATTCCCTAATTCGACCCTGCTTAGACATGGAGTCGTATTCTTTTTAATTTCACTTAAAACTTGATCGAGGACTTTTTCTGTTTAGCCACGTGGAGTTGATCTAAATGATTACATAGTTATTTGAGCTTTTTGACACACTTTGTTTTAGAAAGGTATGTTTCAAATGAACACTACAAAAAAAAGTGCTAACTACAAATAAAGGGAGGATCCATAATTGAACACTAAAAGATAAGATATCATTAAATTTTTTTAAGAAAAAAATTGAATGGCGATCTCTTCCACAGCTTCCGCAGTAACTTTCTAGTTAATGTTTCGGATCGTTCGGTTAAGTTGAACGCGTTGGACATCCCGCTGATCTCAGCTGGATTCAATATTGTAAATCGACATATCGACAAGACCGCGCCTAAAATACTTTACATTATTAAATGAAATAAAATATAAGGTTTATGTCTTACAAAACGACCCAAAGAATCAAATCTTATAAAGTCTGAAAATGTCTGAATTCGCTGAGATAATTAAATTACGAAATTTTGAATAGACAATGCAGCTAATTCTTGCACAATGGGCGTAGACATAAAAGGGTTCGTACTTATGATTGAACATAAGTTCACGATTAATGAATAGTAATGTTTTAAAGCAAGTACTCTATGATATATTGTTGAATCACGACTTCGTACAACAGCTTCGACCGCATATAAATTATTCCGATTCTTGTGTCGATCAATTTTATTATATGTACATAAATAGTAAAAGCATTAACAAAGAAAGGCATCGAGAAAAAAGTACATTTGAATTTTATGACGTGATTATTAAGGATTTACTGCACCGTATTTGCATCGTACATTCCAAACCGAAGTTGTAATATAAGCAATAAAATTAAAATAATAAAAATGAATCGATGTCTGTAGCATAAATTATAATTTATAATAAGCGCAATCATATGATGATTTATTCATATTCAATAAAAACCATGCGTCAATTTAAGAGAAGACACATTTTCAAGCCATATTTATACCATGCAGTTGCTATTTATACATCTGCATGATTCACTGAACCATAATTTGCATACAAAATCAAAATACGATCTGCGATTAAATAACGGCATTAAATCTAGTTTTACACCATCATAACAGTGTGCCATTATGTGCCATCTCCGACTGACGCCTCAACGGGCCGTTATCTCGACGACGATTAAATAAACAACTCGTTGAAGGACTGAAAAATAAAATAAAGCGATAAATAGGCTCGATCGTCACCCATTCAGCCCTTTAAATGATAAAAGTTTACCGAAAGCTAAAAGCGACGATAAATCAACGGCCGCGAATTCTTAACAGTTCGCGGGAGGACGGATTTACGGTGTTAATGCGCGCCCGGGGACCCCACGAAAACTTATAATCGATTTATCGAACTTATCGTCGTTCGTATTTATTTTTTTCGGTAAGTTTTTTTTATTTATCGCCGGGAAGTTAAGGCTTTCGCGCGAAAGCGTGTATTTTTCGGTCACGCTAGCGAGCGAGTCCATAAAAGTGTCCAGTTGTTCGGAAGACGATTCGAATAGATAAGAGATGGTTCGGATTGTTGTCGTAAATTCGAATCGAAGCAATAAAATATTATATTGCCCGAAAAGTGTTTTATTTCGGAATCTCTTTTCAATTTTTCGATATTGTATAATCGATAAATATTTTAATATTTTAATTGCATAAAAATAAATTAGTTTAGAAGTTAAATAACATAAATAATACGTATATGATATCATGATCAATATGTATAGTGAATCTATGTTTTGAAATTGTTGTAAAATTGAACTTTTGATATCAAAAAGAACCGTGCTATAAAACTTTTATATAGTTTAGCATATGATTTTCATAAATCTTGAAACAGAACTCCGGTCGAATTAAATTTTAAAATTCAAATACATTTTTGAATATATCTCCGTGGAATGTCCACGATTCCTAACCTAGATAAAATATCCCGAGCGTTGAATATCGTGTTTCGATTCTGATATCGCGCGAGTGCACTCTCGCATACATATTTTATGACATATATTTCAATACAATGGGCCAGCGCAGAAAATGTCACGACGATAACCCCTTACTTAGCATAAAACACAATGTGAAGCAGAAACGAAACCTCCTAAACGCATCGAATGCTCGCAATCATCGGCCACTAAATCTAATGACTCAATAAACGCCGCGCGATAAATCAACGCGCGTGAAAGAGAAAATTGTTTCCCGCCAAAGTTTTTCTTTTGTGCGAGAAAGTACCTTGATCCCCGGGCAATATGTTTAGCAATTTGGGTGGATGTTTTAGCGCTACGATTAATCATCGAGGTTTTTTTTTCGGCGGTAGAGGGAAAATTTTTCGAGTGGAAAAGTTCGGGTCGAATTGAAAACTAAGAAAAACTCTCGACGCACAAAGCCCATTCGAAAAAATAAGCGAGTGAAGGTAGAGTGCTTTCGCGAGAGTGGATGTGCTCGAATATTCGATAAAATAATGCGATATTGTCTTGATTTTTTTTTTACTTCTGTATTAACTCTACGGTTGATGTATTGCGTACAAAACGATTCGAAAAAATGATTGGGTATTGCTGTTCGAGTAAAATATAATTTTATATGTGAAAAATATGAAATCAAATCAATTTTATGGTTCGTTGGATTAAGGCTGCAATCTTTGAGTATTCACGACGTAAACTTATAAAGGGGAGCTTTGGAAGCTTTTCTAGGAGGAAAGTTTTCGCTATTTTCGATACAAGTTTCGCTATTATCCGATATTTATGGTCGAAATCCTTAGTCTTACGCCCCCTTTCATAATTCATTATTGAAAGCTGCAACGAAGGAGAGTGGCGGCGCGTGACATTAGCCCTCTTTTGCAAAGCTACTCTATCGCAAAATACAGTGCCGTTCGTGATAGCTTTTTTTTATTATAAAAGTAATTTTATATTAATATTGTAGGCGTTTTTTTTCAAATTCTATTTGTTATACATTTTGAACTATAGCAAATGAAATTATACTATCCTCAATTTTTTTTGTTACGCATAATCTCTCAAAACTGCTCTTTGAAAAATATGGAAATGTGATAGTCTACAACAAAAGTAAATTCGAGAAATATAATTTTTTCTAGAATATGACTAAACTAGTTGGATAATTTTGATATAAAATGATAGAAATTACAGATTATGATTTATTTCTATTAAATAAGACGCTCAGAAAAGAACTTTCCAAAGATTATTCCAGTTTTGCGTGAAAGCGCTAGTCGCACAGGTGTAAAATTAAGTTATTAAAAAGTATTGGCGTTCGACAGCATTATTAAATTGATTGAAAACCCGGAAAATGTACAAAATTTACATAATAAAGTGATACGTCAAAAAATATCACCTCGAGGCGCATGCAAACCAGCTTTTATTAAACGTATCGAAATTGCACTATTACACGACGCCACTGTTCCGTCGTATTACTTTATTCACGTTGAACGTTCGTGGAAAATACCCTGATTTATGGGCTACCTATTTTTTGTCTCGAACGATAAATAAATCGCCTGCAATATGCGAATCTGTGCCTATGTAGTGCATTTTTTCAATAGTTTTTCCAGATCTGAAATCGGTACGGAAGGGTCGTATTTTACGTCACGTCTACATTTTCAATTATTTCCAAACATTATCTGATGCAACGGATACGAAAACAATTTTTATATTCTAGTATATCCGGAATTTTATTTAAATAATTGTTTTTGACGGGATACTTTACATTTACACTTGTTGAAAAGTATTGAAACTATTTTGAAATTGAATCAATTTTTTAGTTTTATAAAATTTAAAGTGACTTAATCATCAAATTTACCCAAAATTTAACATCGTTAATATCCGTAATCGTATATCAATAGTTTTAAAAAATTAAAAAAAAAATATTTACTGTTATAATTTCCTAACCTTTATAAAACTCAAACCCTAAAGCATAAACCGAAGGATTGGTATATTTCAATTTTATCATAATTTCTGATGATTTTTTCTGAAATTAGATATCTTTCTCACTATTTCCATCATTCAAACTACACTAATTGATCCCAATCCACTATACAAATTACAAATTAACTGTTAAAATGTATACATAAGGCGGAACGAAACACGTCAACGCATAATGGCAACATCGATAAAACCAGCTGCAGTTTCTCAGACGATCCGACGTAATTTAATACCCTTGATTACATATTATTTCAAAGGTGTACAATTACCGACGATTTATCCAATCGTTGACCACCGATCCACCATGGCGTATCATGGCTCCGAAACGGCTTTGATTTTATTGGGGAATTTTTAAATTAAAAAATCCGCCACAACGGTCGGTTTATCTTCGGCAGGATTCCGGCCTTTGCGAAGTCATCGCGCCGAAAAATTTCGGGATTGTTATCCGACCTTTAATGCGGAAAAATAAAAATTGGGGGTCCCCATGTTTAACCGTGAAATTTTATATGACACATTAACACGCGACGCTTTTCGCATCGTTACGGATTTCGCGTGTACGAAAAAAAAATGTAAAGGGAATTCGGGCGATTTCGCGATACAGTTATGCCGAATTACTTTTAATTAAACCGATTTGGGAAGTTTTGATGTTTTTTTTTTTATAATATATTGTGTATTCTCGAATGTTATTTACAATCAATAAGTTGTTTTATATTTATAGTACAAAATAGTAATAATTTATCACATCAAATTTTCATTGCAATACAAGTTTTTTTCGATACGGAACGGAAGTTCGAATTTCGTAACTGTGGTACGAAGAAGGTAACTTTCAAATGATTAAATATTAATAACATCCATTTTTAAAAAGTTTTATATCTTTATATTTATCATCTATACCACATGTCACTTTACATCAGTTTTAATTTATAACAGGTACATTTGATAAGATTTAATTGTTTATATTCACACATAAAAAATATGATTAGATTAGAAACTTTCAGTAAAATAATGCTGCATTTTATACCAAAATTTAAATTTTTAAGCAATAAAACTACGATATTATACAGGTTTACTCTGCAAAATTTTCGTATTATATGGTGTGAATTAACGTACAGCTTCAGGCTATGGTGCGTATGCGTAAAATCGATCTTCGCATTACAGAAAATTCAATCCATTTTATGACGTCGCTCTGAGCAATATGCATCCACCGATCTGTAAAAATCGCACTAACAATCATTTAAATTTTACACGATAAATCCCACTGATTTTTTACATTTAAAGTATCCACCAGTTAAAAGCGAATGCAACGGTTTTCGCTACACGCAGATCACAAGTTAGTTGTATTAAGTAAACAGTCGGTGGTGCACTAGAGAGGCAGTTAACGTAAATTTACAGCGATATACGACTCAACTACAAACAAACCGATAACACTACCAGAATAGAGTTCTGCACAAGTTTGATCAACTATAATAACACAAAAACCATATCGAAAGCACTCGAATCCACAAAACACACATCAAACACGAACAAACCTCGACCAATCAACACCAACCACCAAACCCATTATAAAACGCCCACGCGATTATTCGAAAGGATCGCATTCGCACGGTTTATTAATGCGATAAACGTAACGAATTCGTATGTTGCCTTATCAAATTACGACTTAAGCCCCAGTATCCTCACACACCATGAATTATTCATCACGCTCACAATATAGGGGAGGAAACCGGGTGGCATTGAGACGATTTTCGCCACTCGAGACGGCGGCGCGTGCTTCCGTATACCCCGGGTTCCCCCATGCCCTTTCAGGGGTTTCCTTTCCATTTTTTCCAGCTTTCAGCCACCTTCTCGGTTTTCAGCCCCTTGACTGTTACGCGTCATCGCGCATCTTAAATCGGTATGCTTCTTTTGGGTGTTTTTGCAGAATTGCATTCGTGTGTTTCATTCGAAATGTGTTGCTATATCGCCCTTCTTTTTGGGATTCGTATAATTTTTTATTTAAATTTTTAATATCTATTACAGAATAAAAAAAAATTAAACAATATTATCTTTTGATCCACTAACATATCTCTGAACTCAAAATTTAATAATATTAAAAGACTCAATTAAAAATCTAATATTTTTCATATGTGTCAACATTTTTGAAATACTATATAATAAAATACATTCATTGTTACACTTAAAATATTTTTTTCATTGGACTTAATTAAGCTAATGAACGCTTTAGAGTTTACATATATATTCAACACGATGTCGTATTATATTGTAAATAATATTTTTTTCCCGGAAAGGAAAAAAATGTAATGAATGCGATAAAGTTGTATGAATTAATTCGCTTCGCGTGGATCGTAACATAAAAAAACGTTGTTTTTAGTAGGTTTCTTTGTGTTTTTGATGCGTTACGAAAATTTATAGAATAATTTTGTTTTATTATATGAAAAATTATTCCGTGAAAATTTGATTGTGTATAATTTGAAACGCTAAATCGCCGCGTTATGAGCCCACTTCACAAGACGCGCTTCGGAATTATTAAGTTGTTATTTTCGATAAACTTGGACGTTCGACGATTTCTATAACGACGCGATTTCAAGCTCATAATAAAAACGAAATGTTACTTTAAACATCGTGTTTAATGAAGCGTGTAAGATTTTGTACGGGAGACGAACTTGGGCACGTTTTCATTGAAAAATAATAGACGAACGTAACGTACATACGTAATGAAACATCGCGATGAAATCTGATACAAATAAGGTTGTATATTGAGACCGTGAAACTTCTTTTGTATTTATGATAATAATTAAATTTAAAAATTCAATGTATTGTTTAATATAAACGTTTCGAAAGAGAAAAGTTTGGAGTAATTTCAAACTTATACATTATCTCGATTTTGTTAAATGCCAAACAACAAATTTAATATTGTATCAGCAGCTTCATAATGGTTAGGTGCTTTTATCTGAAAATATTTTAAGGAAAATTAAAGGAGAATTCTACCTTTCGTTTGTTTTTGATTTTCCGAGCAAAGAAATTTAATGTTTAACCCTTTGTATACAAATAGGATTTATAAGTTCGAGTAACTTTAAAGTCGAAATTGAAAATAATATTCAATAAAGCCTCACAAAAACTAGTTTTAAATGATAAAAGAAATCTTTAACTTTGTTTAAAATTAGTGAAACCTGTATGGAAATATTCAGCATTTTTTTAAACTTTGAAATTTCAGCTATTTTGTTACTCAATTTGTTTTATGCCCCAGCAACACAAAAAATATGATTCCCAACTCGACGTTTGGTTGAATTATCTAATTTATAATTTGATATAAAATTACAAAATTCACTCAATAATAAGTATTTTAAAAAAATTGAAGCGAAACAATTATTTCAAAATCCTAGTAAACTTTTGACAAAAAATTCGTTTTCATTGACAATATTTTACAATTCAGATCAGAAACTCTAAAAAAAATTTTCCCAACGCCTAGATTAACACAGCTATTTATAAAAAAATCAATCCACCACACGCGTCACCAAACAAAGCCAAAAGCCACACATCCAAAGACGTTTCTCCGAAAAGAAAAACAGTTACGAAACCCTCTAGTCGCAATGATTAATGGCGGTTCGGCGGCGAAGTGTTAATACACCAGATATAATGTTTTAATAGCCGCCCGGTAAAGTATGCATTAACATATTTATTATACATACACACGGGGGTCCGAGTAAGTGGTGGTCTTAGCCCTCAGAGTGGATATCCATTAATTCGTACGTCGAAAGCTACAATATATGTAGGACGGGCTTACTGTGCGGTTTGCCCATCTTCTGCGGAATCGCAGCGCGGATTAGACCCGAATTTATGATTCGTACGTAATTTCAGAGAAAATCGTTAATTGAATCAACCCTGGCCTTTCAGTGCGTTTTGGGAATCGAGTGTTGTCCGGTCAGTCGTTTTGCATAATGTACTTGGTGAATGGTAAGTTGTTTGTGCGAGTTCGTAGGTCGGTCGTGGGTGTGTCGTTTGCTTCGGGCTCGAGTGAGGATATTTCATATTATATGAGATGGCTGTGGAATATATTTGGTTATGGTTAAAGTAATACCGATTTGATTTGACGAGTGAACAGTTAGACCGCAATGGATTGCATCATGGTTCACCGTGTTCTATCAAACGGATAATGTGCGTGTATGATTTAGCGTTTTTGATGGTGCACCAGAGTGACCTTTTGATGTGTGGCATTTTATTGATATTTACTGTTGACATGCTGCGGAGTCAATGAATAGGGCGTTTCACGTCTGCAAATGATGGAAATCATGTCGGAAAATAAAGGGCCGACGTGTCTGTGTGAATTAATTGATTTCGTTTCGAAACTTTTCATGAATGCTTTTTGAACGTATGGAATTGAATTCGTTTTTGTTTGATTGATTTGTGAAGTTGTTTCGGTATTGATTTTGCATCAAACGTGAATCGAATCCATCAATTTATATATCAGCAAAGTAGTTTTTTTAATCTAAACTACTATTAATTCTATTTTTTAAACAAAAACATTTAAAACGAAATTGAAACAAATGGAGAATTCAAATCGAATGAATTATAAAACGAATATAAGGGTAACAATGAAAGTATTCCCACATTATGTTTCATAACGTCGGTTTTGCAACGGATTATTGTGACAGGATATGTACGAGTACATTTTATTCTGTGACACTCATTTATCTTATGTCAGCAATGACACTTTTCCTATTAGCAGTATACAGGCTTCACACAGCACAAACATCGTGCGAGTCTTGAGCTTTGTGAATTTTCACCATTAACTTCACATTTGAAAATTTTCGAATACGTAATGAATGTGTCGCAGATGACTGATTATTATAGAGCATCTCAAACATTCATTTATAGAAACAATCAACGTCTATCATTTTCATTCGCTCTTTCATCATGCCAAAAATAAATTTCACCCGATTTATTAAATCAAATCGCCCAATCTGCACATCCAAATGGTCTCGTAAGCAATTCATTGCTAGAACGTATCATAAGAAAGAGCATACTAGGATTTTGATATTACGCGGATATCTATGACCATCACAATAGACCCTTCGTAAGCGGATCATGAATTCGTAAGGTTAAGGTATACACAGTCGACTCCTATGTACACTCCTTCTAATTTATTTATACGAGTTTCACCCTCGGCTGGCACAGTGGGAGACATCAAAGGTTAACGACGCTTGCTGGCTAACTGGCTGCGAAATCTTTCATCGCTTTTTTAACACGTCTGTATAATATTTACACACTGTTATAGGAAGTTTTCTAAGATTTTTCATATTCTGAATTAAATAATCATATGATTTTTATTGTTTGAGTGTTATTGGTGTGCTCGATCTCGATCCGTTTTCATAACAAAATCAACACATTAAAGTCAGCACAACGCCTTCTTATCTGGGCCGACAATCGATCAAAGGTGCCCAACGTGAGACGGCTCCAAGATTTAATTGGATCAAGATCCACTGTTGAACCCTACCACTTCGGTTTCGCAAGACAGGCATTCGTTTCCACAACTCTAGAATGATGAACGAGAGAACCTTCAAGCAGAAAGCCATCTCGTTCAATATTGACTGTTCAGCGCGAGCCCGAATTCGAAAATTCCGGTCGCGTTTTCAATATAACCTTTCGTTATTTTCTCGTTTTTTTTGAAGACGTCCGTTTTTCATATTTGCGTCTCATAGAATGATTAATAGTTCCGCGAGATTTCGAAGCATTTTAATCGGTACGTGCTTCATTTTGATGTAGAGCTTTAAATCTGTTCTTGTTCGTTTGATCGTGATAATTTACGCGCGTGTTTTCGGGGTTATTTTAATTGAAATATATGTGTGTTAATCTATGCACTGTCGAGGCTAGCCCCTAAATCTCCGGTATTAATCTCAAGTGTTATTGCAGTACAGTTATGTGGATTAACACGTAATTATCATTGGGAATCATCTAAGACTGTATCCGCAGTCGAGAAACTCTCCGCTAGTGTTCGGCTCGAATTAATCGAATTAATTTCGGTCAAAAGCTCAAATATGTCCGCATTAATCTATTTATCTTATAACAGGAAGCTTTTAAGAAATTATTGTATATTATTCATGATAATTATATTATATGGAATCCGAATGATCAAAGTAAAGAATTTTAATATGAAAAAGCTAAAACTTAATTAAAATATAATTCACACGTGAAATATGATCGAATTCATTTAATAAATATTAATATAAAACCAATATTCTGTAAATGTGATTTGACACTGTTACAAAACCAAGTTTTAATTGACAAAAAAATATCATTACAAACATCAAATGCGGAAACGCGACACCATCGAAACGTCATCCCCCTACAAAAGCGACCACCCTTGAATCACGACACAGCATTATACATTTCATACATCATCGTACGCATTAATTTTTCACATTTTTAATTAAACCGCGTCGAGATTTTTGTCGCTCACTCGCGCAAAGGTTAATCTTTTTCTCGCTGTGAAAATATCATACAATATTTATGAGGCCGAGCTGCGCATAAAGGGCGGGATTAAAGGCCCGACGACAGTCCTCCTTGCCGACGTAAAAATTTAATATTAAACCGTCTTCGGCATGTTCGCCTTAAGTGAATTAAGTCGCGGGTCCCCGGGCTTAAATTATTTAATTCGAAGACACCCCTCAACCCTTCGTATTGGTTCGCGGACCGTGAATTATGAATCCGGATAGAGAGCTTTGGCCGCATCCTGTGAGGGTGGTTTGGCTTCCGGATCGCTAATGAATTTTTACTATGTTGAAAGCTTTTGACAGGTACCTCTAAATATACACAGATCGTTTAGTATCGCTTAATAATTAATACGATTTAAAAGAAAAAAGAATAATTTTGATTTAAATTAAGATTTCAACCCATTTTCGCTACTTTCCATAAGCTGATATAGATACAATTCAAAATTTATGAAATATAATAATATTTATTATGTAGGACGTAAAAGAAAATTTAGGTGGTTTTACTACATTAGAATTTTCCAACGGTTATTATCCAAAGTTTTATGTTTTGTGTAGTGTTTTCACATTGTCGTGGCGAGGTGCGAACGAGCCTTCTTTGCAAACTTTTATCGAGTTAAGATTTTTTAGTGTAAAAAATGATAGCGCGAAAATTTGCCCTCAGCGCTCATCCGTTTATGACTTCAAAATTTTTCTTATAAACAATTTTCACCACAGAAAACCGGACGAATGACGGTAGGTAATTCACGTTGTCTTACGACGAAAAGAATTTTCAGAAAAAAATCTCTTCCAAAGAATAGGGAGAGAAATTTCTCAAGCACTCGGGAAACTCTCGCAAACTAATGTAGAGGCCACTCAGTTAAGTCTCAAAAGGTGCAGTGAGGATTTTAGTTTTGGCTAAATACCACGACCACGCGAAAGTTTTCAAGTATTCAAAACATTCTCGAATGTTGTAAAGATTAACTCTTAATTAAATATAAATTATTCACATAGTGAACTGAAATGAAACAAACCCACAAAACTACTTTATCTTAGCGAACGTAGATACAATTCGAACTAATTTGCAACACAAATTTTTATTAAATCTCATTTTTACGATTATTCACCACCGAAACCGGAATCAAAGTACACAAAGCCGCCGAGATTTTTCTTCGATAATTAAATAATTCTGCGAAGAAAATTTTCCGGTTTCATTAAACAGATATTGAATTTTAATGAAGTCCCATTGTTTGCGAATTTAGCTCATAAAACCATCGACGCGAAAATCCTTTGCAAATCCGAAAGATAACCAATTCGATATTTAATCTATTCTGAAATCAAAATTTATCGATCGGCAAACTGACCGTGAAAACTTGAACAATACTCCAATCTCTTCTAAGTACGAGTTAATCCTTCAGAAGCGTCTGTAATGCTGAAATATCCTATCGGGCGTACCGATCCAGATTACGGTACGGTAGGGTGACCATGCTGATATATAATATAAGCCCTGGGACTGCATACACATTACATTATACACACATTAAAATATATTATCCATGAGATTAAGTCGGATGCATATAATGTTGAGGGTTGTCTGTGTAGAGATACGTACGTATATTTACCGAGATTAAAATGGTTGTACCCAAAATATATTATATGAAAAATAAAATATAGATTATGTAAAAACGTAAAATTTTTAAAACAAATGATATGTATATGAAGCGTGATTATAAATTGAATTAACACTTTTAATATAATATATATTATAATAATAATATAAATATATAAAATAATAATACATATTTTAATATAAATTAAATCTATATGGCTAAAATTCTTTTTCTTACATTTAGTATTAAGATATTAGTCGATTATTTTTTTCAATCTCATTAAATGTTTTTTTTTTTATAATTTCATGTTATCCAAATAGTCCAGGCCGCGTAATAAGCAACAAGTCTGCCTTATCATCGAAATTGTAATGATATTTATTGTAAAATTACGACATGTCAAAATAACCGCTGCTGATCGTATACAAAACATCGGAAAAGAGTCGCATCGGTGAGACCATCTATTATAAATATTATTAAAATTATATTATTTTTCGATACGAGGTTGGCTCTCGGATCAGGTACATAGCCTAGACCCCCAATATTTGATGGGGAGGCCTTGTCCTGTAGTGGGCACAAAACGGGTCGACAATGATGATGATGATATCATTTTATAAAAATTGATTTAAAAAACTCATAAATCCTTTGATTAAATCGAAAGGTTATATATGCTATAATATCGTTGTAAAAGCTGCCTACATGATGATGATACCAATAAAAAAAATCATTAATTCCCATTAATAATTCAATCTTAATATTTGGTTTAGTTAATTTCTTATTACACATATAAAATCGAAACCCACATTAAACTTTCTAAATAGTTTCAACCCGAAATTCAAATTCATAAAAAAAGTACACCAAATTTCCAAGCACGAGTCCAAATCAATTCGATTTCACCTCAGATTCGTTAACGTTCATTACACGCTCGTAAATCGGACACGCGTCCTCACGAGGAGAACCTCCAGCGATTTTATACCATCTTCAACACAGATTTTCCACATAATAAAATCACATATAACATAATATTACCGGGCGTGGGATGAAAAGCAATAAAATTGATAAGCGGCGCGCCCTATTGTGCGCGAGCTGCGTTGTTGCGTCGGCCGCATCAATCACGTTCCCTTTTCGAGCCGACCGAAGCTAATTTTTAATTATGAATGATGATGATTTTTGTCGTGATCGATTAGTCGTTTGTCGCTCTGGAGCTTGGCGGTTGTTCATTAGCGGAAATTTTCGGCTTAATTGTCGCTTCGGAGGGAAATTGAAAGCGAACAGCATCGGGTTAATTGCTCTCGAGTTAATGTCGCGAAAAGTTGTCTCCGTTCGATTAAATATACGGAAATGATTAGTTGAATTTGTTTCGGCAGTTTATTGTTTAATCAACGAAATCTGTGCGAGATGTGCATGTTTATGTTTATTTAAAGAGTTGACGGTTTAATGTGCTAGTTTGCGTTGATTATTCAAGTTAAATGGAATCTGATGCAATCAGAAAATTAACGTTATTTGCGCATTGTTATCTTAAAACTATTTTGATAAGGAATAGTTTTAGTGTTCAATTCGATAAGGAAAACAAACTGAATTGCCGATAGTATCGGGAAGACCTTGTCTTGCAATGGACGTTATATTTATACTACATATATTGGTATATAACGATGTTCGTGTGATATTTTAATTAAGATGAAATGTTCATATTAATATCTTCCTTGAAAATGCTTAATGAATAAATCATATTTATTCATTTTAATTACTTCACATTTTGAAAACATGTTTCAATATCACTAGAAAAATGAAATGAGATGTTTCATATAATATAATAGAAACGACGTGAATACGTAATTCAAAGATTTGATTACAATAGTACATGTACATTTTTATTTTGATGAATTAATTCAATATTTTTCCACGGATTGGCTCCCTAAAAATAATATTCCAATCTTTTTCGTGGTTCAGCTCGAAGAATAGTCGTTCAATGCGAAAGGTTCAAATCATATCATAGCCAAGAGGAAATTGAAGACGGGTAAGCTTAAAATAGAGACCAAAACGAAAGCTTTGATTCGGGGAAAACCGACTTTATGAATATGATATCGTTCGATTCTCATCAAATTTATAGCTTTCTATATCTCAATTTAACAATTCCTATTATGTATAATATTATTGTGTATGAACCAATCGAAGCGTTCCGATCGACTTGTTTGATATTTATTGGTTACGTACGCGAAATTTCTCACACGGAGAGGATTAAATTCGTTATGGAGCTTATGATTAATACATCATGTGGTATCAGGTACCGTAGTAATTGCTATGCGTGACAATTCGCACGTACTCATAATTGGGAAAACACAATGGCATGTAAACAATAAGAGTCCTTGACATCACTGACGATTCGGATGTTCAAGAATGTGTTTTTGTTGCGTTTCGTCTACAGATTGTTCAGTTATTTCAAAATAGAAGAAAGGTTTATGATCGCGCCAAGTGACTTATGATCGTTTCGCGATCTCATCATGTCCAGTTTTGTTATTAATCTTTTTCAAGAGTTGTTTATTTTGTAATAATGTTGGGAATTATATAGACGTTGCGAAAGATCGAGCGTGGGCTGATGATGTTCACGCTTTACAGCTTTTACTTAATGCGTCGTCTTGAAGACTTGTATGAAATTAAGAAATTATAATGGGCGAGAGATAAATGCTGGATAATTGTACTCTGACAATGCACTCGTCTCTGCATTGTGAAGTAATTTTGCCAATAATAAATAAATTATTATGAAAAACACCAGTTGGAACTATACTAAAAGTCTATTTTCATTTATAAGACGAACATTAAACTTTAAGTTTTAAGTCTTACCTGTCTGCGAAATTAATTTAAGGCTTATTAATTTGACTTGTGATGAAATTCTCAATATTTCAATTATTATATTAAAGCTATGATTGGATCAAAAATAATCCTCAATCAAATAAAAAATCAAAGCGACCTTGAAAGTTATTGAAATAATCAAAAGAATATTAAATGTCAAAAGTTACTTAAAAAAACAAAAAACTTCCCCTAATTATTTCGGAAACTTCGAAAAAATTTTCGCAATAACCCACTTCATCTCAATTTCAATTCGAAAATACAAAAGTATAAGATTCGTATAAAAAAATCAAGCGAAATGCAACCGATCCCAATACGAAGACGATCCGAAAAATCAATTTCGGTTTCGTTCGTTCAATATTGGTTTTTTGTTTCGGCTAGATGGGGGCGAGAATCGGCCCCCTAGGGTCACAACGATTTCAAATCAAAGTGAAAAAAGGGTCATCTGCAAATATAGCGAAAGAGGGGAGATTCGCAAATAAACACAAAAACCGTATCGCGAGTTAACGGCGAAGGCAAACATTTACCATCCGACGGTGTGCAGCAAAAAGTACATTCGGCTCAGGTACCAATGAAGGCTTCGATGTCTTTTTCGTCTTTTTTATTATTTTATTATATGTTTCGAAATTTGATATTTTTTTGGATTCCATATTCAAATTTACGATATTTTTTATGTCGAAATTTTTAGTTTTTGTATAGAGGAATTCATTGATTTTTAATGAATGCGTTATTGAAAGTATTCGAAAAAAGTGGAATGAATTTCAAATGAAATATACGAAAAAATTTTCATATGATGAAAAAAAATTGTGTGGGTGCGAATATTAAAATTTGAAATTTTTAACAACGACTATGCAATGTAGTAACTATTATATAACTACAAAACATAGTCGGAAAAACGTATACAACAATCAAATCAATAACGTGAACTGTAATAATGATTGTATACACAAATATTATAAAAACAAATTGTACTTTCATAATATTAGTACGTAAATGAAAAACAAAATGCGAATACGGTCATCATACATCAATGTTTACTTATAATCACTGAGAAAGTTTTCCTGTCAAATTTATTATTTACACAATACTCATTTAAATTTCATCGTAAATAAACTTTAAATATATTTATTTTCCAGATCTGCTTTAATAAATACGCAGAAAAACCTTCGATTATTTACACATACGAAAACCGAGTACTACCTGTATACGTAAAAATGCGATATTCGAACGAAGGCTTGGAAATTGCATATGGGAAATATCAATGGTTGTTCGATGGGAAAAAAAGACAATTCGAACATATAAGCTATTGAAGCGAGAGCGTCGCTTTTATGTGAGGTTCGTATTGAAAAGGGTGGAAAATTGTATGGTGCGATAATAACGTGTTGCCCCCACATTTTCCGCACAATGTGAGATTTGTTACACGATTTCCTAACAATGGAAAACTAAACAACGCTCATAGCCAACTTATTTCTCTTGATACGTTCCCTGCGTTATGTTTATGGGGTTTAGTGCTTTTTCGCTCTCTTTCGCCGATAACGGACGGTATCTATGGTGTTCGGATTTTGAAATATAATATGTAATTTTTATTTGGATATGATGGATTGTTATGATTGTATGTTATTTTGAAATTTTATAAAATTATTTATATTGAAACGTATTGGAAAATTCACAAGAACTATGTCAGCTTGAGAAATCTAAGGATGGTCGATAATCAAGTTTATTGACACTTTCACAATATCGGATTTACGAACAATAACTATTAAGCTCGTTGCTCTCTATAAAGTTCAGATTTAGAACTACGTGACATTTTTCTTTTGATAATTTAATAAAAACGAAGTTATTAAGTTTTATACCACGTTAAAAATATATGACGATGATTCAAAATATAAAATTTTACACTTCATAAACTTCACAATTATTTTTTAACCAAGAGCATTCTATAAATATATTTATCAAATATTGTTTCGATACTTTGATAAAAAATGCATCGGTGCATTTTCATAAGCTTCGTCAGAGTTTGTCCATTAGTTAAATGGCGAGGTTTGCTTTTTTCAGCTTTCATCCGAACGTTGCGGCCCGACATGATGCATGGGCCCGGCCTGATGATTGCGCGGAAATTTGCCATTTTTCAGCAATTTTCGGCGGGAAAATGGCCACTTTTGATACTTTTTTGTTTGCGATACAGCCTGCAGTGGACGACAAACAAAGCCCACAGCGACCGTTAGATTTATAGTGGCGGAAAAAGTGCGTTTTCGAATCGGACGCGAAAGAAGCTTTTGTCCGCTAAGAACTTAATCGCTTTAGAGCGCATCACTAGATGTCACGCTTTATTTTTGAGCTTTTTTCCCGGAATCTGGTTTAAAAATTTTTAAAAATGAAATATCGCATTTTATCAGATGTGGAATATATTTAAAGCATTTTTTTTTTACATAATAGAGAAATAAATTAAAACATTTCTTTCGACTAAATTTAAAAAATAAAATAATATAACTTTCAAAAAAATATTTCGATTTTATAATTAACTAAATTTAAAATTAGGAACTTATTTCGATTAAAAAAAGAATGAACGTTTTCAATTAAATTCTTATGTGCGTTATCTCCTGTAAAAGAGATTTTGTAAAAGTACGTCGAGTCGCACAGAGATGGTACTAGTAATCTTTTGTATTTGAAAATGATTTAATCTTCGTATAATTATTGTACAATTGTTTTAATAATGTTATAATTATTATTAGTCATAATAAAAATCAATTTGAGAAAAAAAAAAACAAAATCGCAATAAATATGAAATAAATCTTCGAATTATTATTATTTATTTTCGAAACTATTACATGAATTGAACGATAGTTTTTTTAAATTAGAATATTTTATAGCCTAATTTTAGTGCATTTATTCGTAATTTTGAATTCCCTTATGAGCTAACGTTTTAACCCGGAGGGTCCGTTAACCGAGGCTTATGAAACAATAAATTATGTAGGCGAGCCGAACCCCGAGAGGAGAAATAATATTTTCGTAATAATATCATACAAAATGATACAACGAACACTTGTGTAGGCTTAGGGGGCTTATCTACGGATTAATACTATCAAATGAGATTAACGGGTACGGTTTCGGCCGAAAAAGCATAACAGATACTATATAATTTAGCTGCGAACATGTTAATTAACTCACGTGAAATATAAAGATATAGTGTGCACGAAACTTTTTTACATATTGAATAAAATATTCCCGCCATGAATAAAATATTATGCATGTGTTTTTAATGCTTCCGAAAGAAAATTCTGCGGATTCCCTTATTGAGTCTGAATTACGCAAACATTTGAATTTGAACGAGCGAAACATTTACTTCTCGTTCGAACAACGTTTAAAAGTTGCGCCGGTTGAATGAGGGAGGAACTTTTGAATTATACTCACAAAACGCGGATGAATTTTGTGATTTATATTCATAAAATTTAAACGGAACACGAGGTGGGCATTTTTATTCCGAATCCTTCATTATTTACATATATTTCGATCCACGGCACATGCCGAGACCGAAATTTCGGCATTTTACAACCAGGCCTCGTTGGAATTAGTTGAAAAGACCCCAAGTCTTGTCTCGTCGAGAAAAACGGAATCGTTCCCCGGGAATTCACCATATAGCCTCCTCGGAGCGTTCAGGAAGCTCAGTCGTGTGTCAAAGATTATGTTCCGTTACTCATAAATTGTGAGCCAGACCGTAATTCCTACCGCCCAGTTTCTTGCTACTTCTCGAGAGTTTAAAACTTTCGGCAATTTGTCAAAACGCTTTTTACGCTCGGCGAGTCACGGGAAATCTCGCCTTTCTTACTTACAAGCCCCCATTGTGCCCGAACATTTTCAATCGCCCTTAGAAGCTCTCTATTATATCAAGTTAAACACGCATTATCATTATTATGGATTGCTTGTATTGTCTTATTAATAAATTTTCTGTGCAGATATATATTAGATAAATTAAATGTAGAATATATTAAAATATTAATATTATATAATTTTCTGAAATGTTTCATCATCAAAAAATTGATATGTTTCGCAGTTTCGACGTAACGTTGGCGTCAGTATTGTTGAGCCAAGTCTAAACTTTGTTAAGACTTAATTTCGTTACTGCACCCCGAGCGAGGGGCGATTGTTAATTTATCACGTTAAACTTGTTTATATACTCTATTAGATATTCGCGTGCTTGTTAAGCTTCAAAAATTAAAATGTATATATGTATTATACGTAGATACAAAGCGTTGCAGTGACCGAGGAAGTTCGCTCGAACGCCAATGCAAATCCGACACGTTTCCCTCTGCAGTTTCGGATCTAGCGCGATTTTCACTAGCGCGGGATGTTTGTGTGGATAACTGAGAGTTCATGTAAATTATTTCATTTATGTTTCGGTTTAAAATTGCGGCAATAACGTTTTATATTCTGGAAGCTGAGATCATTACTGTGCCGCGTGAAGGATATGAGTATATTACGAAAGTGAACTGAGTGAAGTTATGAATTACGGTTTATGTTCAGTAGTTAGGTAACACTTGAAATTATATTTTGCAAAATTAAATTATATATATAATTTTCAAGGTTTTTCATAAATCTGAAATATTCATGTTTTCAAAATTTCTTTAATGAAAATTTAGATTGCAACAATGTTTACTGGTAATATAACTTTAATATTCGCTGGATATTTTAGACGCATAAATTTCATGTTTCACTAAAATTTCTTCGTAATATCTTTTACATTGCATATAACATCTAAAACATTTCCAAAATTCAAATGCATGTACTCTAAAGTGGGTCCCTCAACTATACGACCTCCCTGAACGATGCACCTTTTCAGAATATCACATAAATATTTATGAACCGTTTTCGTTTTTTTTCTTCCAGATACGCAAGATCACGACCTTCTGCACGCCATACAGATACCTCCCAAAAACTCGAAAACCCAATTCGATACCGGCACGGATGGATTTCCGGCCTACATCCTAAAGCCGGGATCGGACGTCAAATCCCCATATAGACTATTCATACCCGAAAAACTATACCCAGAATTCGGCATATCTGCAATAGTGAAGCCTCTGAACAACGAAGGCGGCTTCCTTTTCAGTGTGGTGAACCCTCTGGAAATGGTAGTGCAGTTGGGCATCGAGATCGTCCCCTCCGGTTTCATGTTGAACAATATAACGTTGTACTACACTGATGTCAACATCTACAGCACGTCGCAGAAGATTGCCAGCTTCGTGGTACCTTCGATGCACAAGAAGTGGACCATGTTCTCTTTGAGGGTGCTTGCTGAGAACGTGACTCTGTTTCTGAACTGTGTCGAGTATGATGCGGTAAGAGTGAAGAGGATACCTCAGGAGTTGATCTTCGATTCTGCGTCTACTTTGTATTTGGGACAGGCTGGACCGTTGATAAAAGGACATTACGACGTGAGTACTATTTTTCATTCCATTTACTAATATTGATTGAAATAAAATAATATTGAAAGAACTTCATTTTATCGAGACATTGCACTTTATCACGTTGTATTTGTGTCATGATTTTTCCTCAAAAAAAAGCACACTTAAAGAACGAGAGATTTAAATCCAAGATTAGAAGAAAATTAAGGTAAGTACCGAAATTTTCATGTAAATATTTGCTCAAAAAATGAATTGTACACATTTAACGCGCACGACCCAATAACATTTAGCGGCTATTTTACAGCCCCATAACTTATTTAAAACAAAGTACGTTAACCGCGCGTAGGTATATCGAGGCCAGGAAATTAATAAGGCTTTACTTTACTGCGGTTTTTACGCGACATCGTCGAATTAACACTGCAGAATCGAACCGTTGCGGGCCTAGTGTTGCTGAAACGGCGGACTTATCGAACTAGTCGAGGCCGCATAACGGCGATGTTGTAAAATTTAACGACGCCGTTTAACGACCGATTTTTAGAACCTCCCACCCTGTCCAGTATGCGAAATAGAATTTTAATTTTACGTCTTGTTTAATTTTGCGAAGGGGTGGGCTCGCGTTTCGTGTTAAGGGCGCCGTAACTCGCCCGAACGTATAAAACGTAAACAGTCGCTTATTGTTTGGAAGTATTGCCTTTTTACGTTGTATTCTCTAGAATTTAATATATCAGATCGTGTCGATTGAAGTGGCGTTTCGAATCATAAATTGATGGAAAAAATAATATATATGTGTGTCAATATTATATAATATTCATATGGAATGTTCGAGTTTGTAGTGTTGCCGAAGTTTCACCCGAAAACAGGATATCGTAATAAGTTTGTATATTTATAGATGCAAAGTTACCCCCATAATAACGCCTCTTTAGTACTGCACGTTGATCCGCATAATTTGAAAATTAGAAACTTGTATGATACTCGCAAAGAAACAACGGCGTCGTTTTCCTTTCCCAGAACAACTCCGAACTAATTACAACTACTGCTAATGAAGGCCCATAGGGGGCTTAATCTTTGCTTAAATTCATGCTACAAATATATTAGAGTTGCTTTCGGCGCTGTGAATCTCTGGAAATTCCTATTCGGCGAAACAATACACTGCGTGTTTTGATCCGTTTTTAAACTATCCGAAAAGCGAAAAGGCCGCATCGATAGGGTATCGGAACGAACGAAAAAGCTTTGTGATGTTAAATACGTTGTTTTGTATTAAAATTAATTGCTTTAAATACACGCTATAACTTCAATCTTTTTTGCATATTTCGGCTATTAATATTTAAATGAGATATTTTCCCAACGCGTTATTCTTACAGATTTATACGAGTTTTGTGTTTTTTTTACGCACAATTTATTATAACGATCGTTGAACAGAATAAAAATTGTGTACTTTTGCAAACAATATTTCTATTGAAATATGCATATTTTAGTACGAAGTATTAAACCGCAGCCTTTGAACGTTTCGTCTTTTATTTAATTAAAACAAATAGACTATTTTCGTCGTGTATTTATACAGCGAAAAGTCAATTTGAATAAACTCTGATATGTTGATCATATCGAATGTCAATAGTGGGTATAAAGAAGCAAAACAAATTCTTCGTACTGCATGACTCTCAATATTTTTATATTGATTTTCAGATATAAATAAAATAAATCCAATTTTATTATTTTTGTATATTGGAAATACTATTCATATTGTGAAATCATTTATTAAATGAATTAAAAGAAACAAATTAATTTTATAAAAAAATGAAAAGGAGCAGTATTAACTTAACAAAAATATTTTTTAATATCAAAGTTCATTTCTCAGTAAAACCTATAATTTTTATTTAGAAATTTGAATTGAAACTTATATATAATGTGTATGGGTAGGTAAAGTCAATCACACGTAAACCTTAAGTAAAGGATACAGTGAGCGAGCTACCCTTGTATGGCGTTCACAGAAAATTTTTATCTACGCTTTCATTGTATCGACTTTATTTTTCAGCGGTCTGAAACAGTAAAAGCGCCGTCGCATAATCGTAAAAATATCGCGGCATCCTTTACGACTGAGAATATCATATTTTCCGGTCATGCGGCGGATACTTTTGAGTTTCATCCGTAGTATTATATTATAGAAACACACGGAAATACGAGACGCATTAATTCAAAACTCACAATGGCTACGTGGGCGTGAAAGTAATAAAAAATCTCACAAATTTAAATAAGATTTTAGTCTGTAAATTACAAGAGATCGAATATTTAATCGTTAAGTGACTTGTGGTGCGGCAAGTAAACGGACGTGATAGCATAATATGAATATATATTTAATTGCGGATAGTATCAATTAAAATTATTTTTATCTTATCAGAAAGTATTGGGACATGTTCTATACAAAACAATTTAATTTTCCGTATAATCAACATAAATTTTTCATTGATATTAAAAAATGATTTTTGACCATTTTAATGTAGTGTTTCGATTCTGAATGCCTCATTCGGTAATGCAGCCCGTATCACATGCGGCAGTGCATCTAGGTAATTTGTTCCGGACATTTGTTCATTTCAGACCAAATATTTCCTTTGTGCCGGAGTAAAACGGTCCGGTCGTGCAGAATTTTCACCGTTCGACTGCTGCGGAAACATATACGCGGATAATGTACGTATTTTGTACGTTTTTGAATTTTGTACGTGACCGTCGCTAAGAGCCATCATTCCACATTTTTTCTCGGTTGTTTTCAGTGCACCGGAAAATGTTTCAACGTTACAGAGTCGCCGAAACGTCACTTTGTCAATTGACAGTTCAATAAAGTCACCGGAATGGATGTAGAACGATTTCGTTCATGGCTCGACGTCGGTTCGAACCAGTAAAATATTCGAGTCGATGTAACGGATAATTACATGGGGGCCGAATTGAATATTTCGAAGTCGTAATCAATGTGTAAGCAACGTATATTGTAGTCACACTGTAGAACGACGAAATAATGGACAAACATTTCACCGGAAAAAATGTCCGAGCGAAACGGCGTTTTCATTAATCATCTACGTGTTCGTTGAATATTTATGTGAGAAAATCCCATATTGTCGTAAGGGCGTGTGATGAATTAAGGTGACATCGGAAGTTTTTCTCGCACAAACGTTAATAAATACGAAACGAACGTACGCAAAAAAAAAGAAAAAAGAATATTTTGGTCGACGGCAATTCGTGAAATCGAAATAATTTTGCCGCGGGAGATGGGCTGTTTGAAATTTGAGATATTCCTAACGTTTCTGTGGAAAACTTGTAGACGAAACGCGTTTTAAAGTATTTTCTCAGTTACAAAGGGAACAAACATCTTACATATTTAATTTGATTTCTACGCTTTATCGAATATTAAAACCATTTATCAAACTCGTTTCGAATTAATATCAAATAAACGTAATTGATTAACTCATCACTTAGTCGATATTCAACGACATCCGCACGCTTCTAAAACTAGGTCACACCTAATACATGTAACATTCAACTTGTTCAATCGACACAAACTCAAAAATATCACATCCAGCATCCAATTACTCTTAAACACCACACCAAAACGAAACACCGCAATCAAGCCTCAGCACAAAAGCGCCCACCATTCGAACCTTTAATTCGCACTCGTTGCACCCCACACACGTATACCTATCGCGAAATACGTTCTTCCCTCATCCGAGAAACATATAAATGACTTCATTTATCATGCGAGCATTCTTCTCGACTGCCGTATTATTACGTTTTCCTATAATCTTAACAAATGCGACTCGCCGGAGCGGATCCGTTGGCGCGCCCTTCCCACGGCCCAAAGACAATTGCGCATCCGGATGAAGGGCCTCGTAAAAACTTATATATACTAACTTACTTATATATATTATATATTCCTTGGTTCAGAGCGAGCTACGGTTTCAATACTAGAGTCGTTTCAGAGGCTCGACATTGTGGCTACAATGATGCTCGTACGTTAGTAAAGTTGCCGCCGAGCGGGTGAGGAGTGTGTTTCCGCGAATAAAAGTTAGTATCCTAGTGCAAAGGTTCGATCTTTGTTTCAATTTTTTTGTGGTATATATAAAAAGAAAATCATTTTCATTTCATGTTATATCAAATAAACGGTTAGTATTATATAAAAATGAAATAATCTATGATTTAAATATTTTTAAAGTAAATTAATGAAACATGTAACATTCCGACTTATATGGATAAAAATTTAATTACTTTCAAAATATTTAAATAAATTCATAATGTCTACCTGATTTTTAAGTCGGTAAAACGAATTACCTCTATCGCACTGTGCATGCACGTATCCGAAGAAGAATGACACGTATCGTGTTCATTTCCTTGAATTTTATCTTATAAGTTTTGAGCAATTTTGAATGTGGCACTCGTGAATTTTTATCAAGGTGACGCTTCAAAGTAAAATTGAAAACGGCAAAAATGTGACACATAATAACGGCTCACATGTCTGAAAAATTCAGCAACGTTTCAATATATTTTTTCAGATCTACATACGTTAAGCGTTCTTTGGAATAGTGCGTCTTGTCGGATCGCAGGTAATTGTGATAAATCGTAAGCTCGCGCTTTCCATATAACTTCGCTAATACGACACGACCATTAAGCTTTAACGCGTTGAATGATACTGGGACATTTATAATAATTTTGTATTTATGTATAACCGAGTACATACACGGGTCCATTTCTACGCCCGTGGCCGGGATAGATCATTAATATTTATGCTGTTGAAATAAAGCGAAGCTTTTCGATATTGCGTTTTAATATGCGGCCGAAACAATTAACAGCTAAACAGATTAATACGAGTTCGCGTATATTTACAATGCGTTGTTTTATGAATATTTATGTTTTTCTGGGAAAAAATTTCGCACAAAACTGTCGAGTCCTCGCAGCCGCTTTTTAAGAGTTCCCGGAATGGAAAAGAAGACTTTTTTTGAAAATCCATTAAGATCCTCTTTGAGATATGGAAAGAACGATGAAATGCGAAACACTCTTGAAGTTATCCATTGCTCGTTGAATAATTCCATAGTGTGCTCATTTCGCGGCGCGTACTCTTACGAGAGCCTTCCGCGTCAACATTATCATAAATATATTAATGCTATAAATCTGGAGGAAAATTGTCGAATTTCCATGTTTAAAAATAGGTTAAGATTTTATTAAAATGAAATTGAAATAAAGTGGGGAAAAGTTTTCGTGTTACATATTTCATACCGAAAAAAACAAAAATGGAAAATGGTTTATATAAAAAATACATGATCATTGAAATCTCTAGAGTTTTTTATTTAAAAAATACAATTGATTTTTAATAGAGTTGGAAATGTTAGAATTTGAGAACGAAATTTTTTTCACATATAAATTTATGTTCATAAACGCAGGAAAAATAACTCGCGATTTACGTTCGTGAAAAACTCCACATTTTCCAGCACAAACCGTTGCGTATTTCACTGTATATACACGAACATAGTTTAAAATAAGAGTGTAAACACAAAGCTGGATGAAATATTCGTTTTTCCCTGATAGTGATTATATTAAATGGATACAAACTGTAGGCATTTTTTTCCAGAACCATCAACATCACTATGTTTCCTTTTTAAAATTACAAAAAAAACGCAAAAAGGCACAGACAAAGATTTGCATACTAAATCATTACGATCAAATTATTAACGAATATTTTATACATAAAACAATACAAAACCAATCCCCAAATTGCCACATAAATGATTCACGACAAACTACGACTTCAGCAATTCTACGATAGAGTGCACTCGGAAAACTCCACAAAATTCAAAATCCAAGAGTTTCATAACATTTTTCAGCTGATATTCCCTACCAAACGGACCGTTTCGAATCGCAGTGCATAAACTTTCAGATTTACGTCTCCTCAGTACGAATCGGTCCATGTACATCCGAGTATTATATACTCTACATTAGCACCATTTCATACGATAGTTTATGTGGCAAGCCGTAATATGGCGGAGGTTTACGTTCTCATTTCGACCTTTATGCACTTTTCCAGTTTTATTCGTCTGATGCATTTTATGCGTAGTCTACAATGCCATTAGACAACGGCGAAAGTGTAAAAGTGCACGGTGGCGTTAATGCGATACATGGGGGTCGTATCAGTTAATTAATGGTGAGCATTGGTTTATTTAGGGTTGGGAGTGATGGTAAAAGTTTGTTTTCTGCTAAATTATTGAATTTTGTAGAGAACATATATTTTCTTATTAGTGCGATAGTAAAAGTATTATATTAACAAAATCCAATTAAAAATTTCTTTCTTAATTAGCATTCGATTGTTTGTTGTATACAAATCGGAAATTGTTCGATTTGAAAACTAAAAAAGAACGATATTGAGCTTGTTAATTTAAAGAAAAAATATCTACTAAAAAGAGAAACATGACCTAAATATTTTTAATTAAAATTTTCTTTTCCTATTTCAACACAAACATTCCCACTTCATACTTTATTTGTATAAAACATCGAAATTCATTCACTGAAAATCAAAACAATCAAACATTCAAATTACGAAAATTCAACATCAAACCTCCACAATCATCAAATCAAAGACCGTCATTATCAATTCCAGAAATATTTCAGATTTTACTTCCCCCGAAATTTCAAAACATCGATCTCCAACAAATCACTCCATTGCCCTCCCGAACACACAACCGCCATATCTTCTATCTATCTATCTGTATATATATATTTTATATAAATTAATCGCCGTTTTGTGACGCGCTAAAACTCAAAAACGGCTTGACCGATTTGTATATTTATTTTTTCTTTTGTTCGCTTTAATCAACAGGTGGTTTAAAAAGAAAAATATAACGGAAATTCCTAAAGAAAAGCTGAAAAATAATTTAAGTGTTTTTGTATGGAAAAGTACACCACCACGCCGTGCCGCGCCGCGTATTGATTGTGTAGTGAATGTGGTGTGCGCTAAACGCGTGTTCACAACGGGAACCGGGAATCGGGAACGGGAATCGGGAACCGGTGTGTACAGAACGCGTGAAGACAACGGGAACAACGGGGCAATGGGCGCTATTTTAAGATGAAAAAAATCCAGTATTTTGTTTCGAAGATCTATCGTTTGTTGACGACAGATCTTTTTAAATATGCAAAAACGACGCAACGAACGCAAGACACGCCAAAAATGGGACAAACGATCAGCTTAGTTTTAGCGAGACTAACGAACAGCGATTGTAAGCAATACGAAGTTCAGCTAGTCAAAAATTCGATTCAACACTCGAAACTCCACCTCCACCTAATCTTCAACCAAATCAAAGACAGCCTTCCACCTCGCGAACAAACATTTCGAACATCAAATTTCAAACATCACACCTCCAGCGATTAGAGCGTCGCCGTTTCGTCCATCGTCGACCGCGACCGCTCGGCCTGATTAAAACGGAAAACCGCATTTTCCCATGGGCCTGGCGGGCCCGACGCACCATAAAGCACACCATACAACGCGCGTGATGTGCAGCCTGCGATATCGCGGTGTCCTACGCTCGGCCGATGAGCGTAGCGCGATAATGGAGATGTATGAGCGGGCCTCGGATGTGCCGTGAATAAAGATTGCTTCTGCTCGATTCCGGTGTAGTGTTTTTTTTTTTGGGATTCGGGAGGGTCGTACGTGATCTTTTGTTTTGGGTGTGATCGTCGCGTCGGATGGATTTGAGGGATGATTTTTATTTCGTCGTATGCCGGTTGTTTGTTGTCGAGTGAGAGGTGAACTTTGATGATTTTGAAATATGTGTAGTTGGATTGTTTTTGTATCATATTTGGAAAGTGGTAGGTGTGTGTATGTTATATGATATAATTTTTCAAAATTTCTTCAGATTATTTAGAAAATGGTATCGTTTCATATATTTTTCACTGTGTTGAATTTTTATATTATTTTTTAATTTTTAACATACACCGAATTCTCTTTTTTGCACGGGGGATACGTTCCAATGACTACTGTGCAAAAAAAGATAAGGTGTTCATATAAAAATGTTAAATAGATTCCAACTAGTAATACGCAATTAAAAAACGGTATTTTTTCATTGTATATATATATTTTTTAAAAAATATATTTATCATAATTATGTAGTCGTTCAGTATCACTACTAGATGATAAACGTGCCCGTTTTTTGTTATTTTTTTGGGGCGAAAAATCGCCTAGGCAAAATGGCCTAGGTAACGGCCATTTTGACCGTTGCGTAGTCAACATACAGGATGCACACAATGCAGTCCATTATGTGATTTTTTCTTTTTTTTAAACCGCGTTAAGGTGATAAAAAACAAGGTTAAAAAATAATCGGTTCTTATTTTTGGACCATGTTATTTCGAATTCGTGCAAAAAGAGAATTCGGTGTTATTAATAAATAATATTTATTATTATTATTATATGATTTACTATAATTTATCTTGAGATAAGAAATTTTCAGTATCTCAAAAAGTTTTATAGCTTTTCCTAATTGTATTCCTCTATTTCACAGTGAAAAAAAGACAATTCTCTAGAATCCGAACAGGACATAATTCGAAATAAATTGCTCGTTTAAACACTGATTGCCCCTAATACCACATAACGTAATTATTCAATGGAAATTATTATATTTGCCACGTATTATATATACAAATTAACAAAATAGCCATTTCGACTTTGTAAACGTTGGCGATAATAATATAGAATAATAACGGCTTCTATAATATTAAATTCCCAACACTGGCGAATACACAAAACACACCCGTCCACAAAGCGACCGCCAATCAACAAATTAAACCACACAACCCGACCTTAACCAAAAAGTGCACACAATTTGGCAACTGCGAAAACGCACAACCGACCGCATCTGCGCGATATAGACGGACCGTTGGCGGGAAACAATGGCCGACACACACACACAAACTCCAAAGTGCACAGGACCGGTGCAATGTCACAAAAGTTTAATTACGAAGTGGGTCACTCGGCGAAACGGTGCATCGGACAGACACTCCGCAAGTCTGCGGCCGTGGCGCAAAGTTACCCTCCGCTCTAATTCGATCGGACGGGAAAGTTCGAAAAAGGTCGGTTATTTGATGCGGTGACTCTGACACGTCCGAGGACTTTAAACCGATCGAATTAATATAAAATATAATAATTTAAACACTCGGTGTTGAGTTCATACGAAGCGCATTTCTCAATTGAGCGCATTCATGTATGACCATATGTTGCACTTGAGCGCGGTTTAAGAAATTTACTGTTTGCACCAGTCGCGCGCACGTCCCGCTCTTAAATCACACACAAAATAAAAGCAATCACGCGAAATAGTTAAATTTATACCGTGAACGAATACAAATTAGCATCATCCCAGAGACATTAGCGCTCCGGCTATAAAACGAAGCCGCAACCGGAGGCCCAAACTGCGAGAACAAAATGTGACTTGTTCGAGAATTTATGTAGTGAAAACCGACCTCAATGGACCCCGGCGTACACGTGTGAATGACCTTCTGGTGATGTACGTTTTCGCTTTGAAATTGTATAATATGTGGATGCTGAAAAATCGGGTCGCCGGCTTGTTGAAGTCCGCTGCAAGTTGCAATTGTTATTAGTGTTCAAAGTGACATTCGAAACAAAGAGAAGCAAAGTTCATTGAAACGTCGCCGCTTTGTTTAGTCCACAATGGTGAATTAGCGAAAAAAGGGTGGCTGACAAAGAGAGCTGGGTTTGTTTGTGTTATGTGCTTGAATAAAAAAAGGAAAAACTAATTGAAAAATATTACGGAACGATTTTAATTAATGTCTCCGGCAATACAAGTCGTTATATAATAGCAGTGTCGCACTTAAAAAAAAGTCATTTTCGTTCGTTAATTAACGTCGAAAGCTTGTGTACACAAAATGTGACTTTTCATCCGTTTCGCAAATGCATCAATTAAAACTAAATGGTTTTTATTCACACAGCTATTTCACGTATACATGCGAACTAATTTCGATTGGATATCACCGACAATGGTGGTAGGGAATCGCGTCCACGAGCTCGTCGCATTTCGAGTTTACAATTACATCAAATGCATTTGAATGAATGATTTGCAAACGATTCTGATTGAGATCCATGTTTTGGCAATTCCAATTATAAATTAAATCTGAACGAGCTTGAAGAGATGGGAAATTATTTTAATTCTGGCACTTAACGATACAAGTTAAGAGTTTAAATCAAAATTACCCCCGTGGAATGTTGCGCGTAATTCGTTCAGATAAAAACTTTGGCGAGTTCTGAGTATTAAGTATGAAATCAAGATAACGTCTAAGCGACGAAAGTCTTAGCTAATTATCATTTATTTTCAGCTCGATTTCATACTCCGGGGAGGCTCGGGGGGTTGAAAACTCGAAAAAAGGATTAGTCTAGATGCGAACTTTGCCGATGCTCGTTCCCATGACATTGAGGATTAAGTGATTTCGAAAGTAATATCTTTGATGTTGTATACTTTTATGCATATTTTATGAGTATTTCGAATAAATTGATACGAGAGGAAAAAAAATCGAAAAAGAAAGGTCTCGGTATAATCCGCTTTTTATAATCCGCTGTGTGCTTTCAATATATTTTTCAGCTCGTCCCACGTTTTAAAAATACACATATGCGCATATTTCAGGACGAAATCAACCGTGCATTATGTATTGCGGGATTAATGAAAATTAAATCTTCGATCGATTAATTCTTTTTCCGGTTCGAACATTTCAAAGCCATTAAAATTTCAGTATCAACGGGCTTGTTTGATTTATCGGAGAAGATTCCCAATATCACATGGGAACTGTGACCTGAAACAGAATAAATTCTATAATTTGGCTCTCACATGGCGTACCATTCTACGCCCAGATTTATAAACTGACCTCTCGACTTCCAATAAATCCTGGAGACCTTTACCATTGACCCATCGCCTCTGGATGTTAACTTATTGGGAATGATTTACGATATAAATTAATACATTAGATATTGAGACGTGATCGGACAATTTTGATTTTAGATTAAACTCAAAATATCTGAAGGAATATCACAGAATTCAATTTGAACGTAATTTCGATCGCTCTTGTTTGCTAAGTGTGGCTTTTACCAGTTCATAAGCAAAAGGACTCAAAAGTTTACCATTTCGGTTTAGCGAAGCAAAGTTACGGAGGGGATGGTTCGGAAAATCTGAAATTTAATCAAAAAGCAGTTTGAACAGGGCAAAGTATTTTTTAGGGATTTTTAAATTAAGTCCTATGCCATAAATATGATTTCTACGGAGAAGGACATCAAAACCCCGGCAAGATCTGGGATTTTGCGAAGCCTTCGTAAAAAAGCACGGATGAGTAAAGAGTAATTTAAATAATGAATAAATTTACATAATGCTACCCATAATACAATAATTTGTAATTCAATAGAATATTTTGCTAAAATATAAGAAAAAAAGATTACGTCGTTTCAACGCGAGGATACGAGCCAGAACGCACGCAGCACTATTGTTTCAAGTCTCGCTTGAAAAAACACTTCATTGTAAATTAAACATTTCCATGTGGCTTCTGAAAAACTACAAGGAATTATTTAA
>JAOXNN020000074.1:1778572-1795601 GCA_028571205.2 Hydropsyche betteni | reverse complement strand
TTAACTAATATTATAATACTTTAAATGACAGCTAAACTTAACAAATGTCAAATGCCAGTGCTATAAACTTGAAACCATGAAATGAATGACCCTGTATGAAAGCGTAAATATTATATATTGTTACTATATGAAAATTCTACTCGTACATTTCCATGAAATAAAACTGTTTTTCACTTTCGGCATATCGACATTTAAATTAAGTTTTAAATTGAAAATGTAAAAGAACAAAATCGGTTTTTGAAATATGAAAACGTCGAGCCAAAATTGTGGTTTCCGAAATAAAAATTAAACAGCTTGTTGTGTTGACAGCTCATTGTGAACGATAACGCAAATAAAAAAAAAACGCATAATTGTGTGTAACACGTTGACGCATGAAAATTTACGTGATTTCGAAAGAGAAAATGGGAAAATGAAATTTGGGGAATTGCTCTATTATTATTGAAACTGTCTATTTTTCGTCTATACAAGTCTATCGAACATTGAGCTGTGTGTAGCTTGTGGCAACGAAACCTCGAAAGTTATTCGAGGGATTGTGGTTAAAAACGGTATATACATATGTATAATATATACATAAACTGTTTACATCTATTTTCAAATAATGAAGATACTAGCGGGATATTCTATTATATGGAAATTCAAATCGGAAACTCATTGAAACTCGTTAAAATATAATGAACGCACCATTAATATCTAGTTTATCAATACTCATAAAAATATATTTTGAAACAATGTCTAAGTTTTAATAAAAAATGCACATTCAGACATTTGCGCATGTGCCGGAAAAAGCGGTTAACACTTTAAAAAATCACCCGTCAAAACGTTCATTATCACTTTGTTTCCGTAATGTCTAGATAAATTAGTTTATTCTACCGTGTCTGTTTTTATATTCCCGCTTTTTTTCTTTTGGAAGTATAACATCTGCGACCGCACGTCTAGGCGTCGACAGATGGCGCTATTCGTTTCAGCTGAAAAGGAAGAGAGTAAAAGTTCTTTCAACAAGCTTTACAATTAATTAAAAATCACAAACAAGATAGTAGGATGAGGAAATTCTTTCGTTTGTTTATTCAGTACTAATGTATTGAAATCGCTGATTGAACGTTAAATCGGCTGAGAAAAAAGAAAATAATGGTTCTCAGTGTGCTAGAAATGTAATTTTTCTGACAAATAACAATCGTTCAGATATTTTTCCTAAGAATATATTTGCTTTTTAAATTTCATATTTCTTCTTTAAAATTTTATGGTAATTTAAATAAAATGTAAGACATTTTAACCAAGCCCAATGTGAAATTTCTATCCGAAAACTGACAGTTTTAATAATAATCCTAGCAAAAAAATTTCAATTAACTTTCACTTAAAAAAATTGTGTTTCTTCTCCGAGTACCAATTTAACAAAGATTACATACAAACAAGCATACTATTAAATGTTCACCAAAATTCACCTCAATTACGATATTAAACTTCAAGCCAAAGTTCACGATTCGAACACAAAATCCGATACAATCCGCAAAACAAATTTTCCCGCAAAATATAATATCCATACATCCAAAAACGATCCGATCACCAACGAAGACAAACAGCGATTAATTAGATCAGTTTATGCCGAAAAAGCAAAGTCTATTATCGAGATTATATCGACGCTAGTGTTGTTTCATCCGAGCCGCGAAAAATTACGAAACGAAACGAACACGAAAGGAACCAAAAAAAAAAAAAAAAATAACACGCACATTTTTCAGCAAAAGCGCAATTTTTCTAAAAGATTATCCGCGTAATACAATATGTCTTGTTCACCACACTTTATTTTTCCTCGCTGAAGACACGCCTCACACTGCCGGTCGGCAACTTTAAAATCGCATCAATCTTTCCGAGCGAAAATCTTCATTTTTATTCCACATATATTTCGAATTTTGTGTACATTTTTTATCGCTCCCCTCGCGTGTGCACAATGAAATATTGTGATACTTTCGATGTTATTTACGCGTATACGATTTTTTTTTCGAATTCATTCGTTTTCCCCGCGTAATGGCATTTTAATAAAATGGAACTTTTCCTCTGATTTTTTTCGTCCTTCCTTTATATTATCTGGCGAGATTATCATTCGGGCGAAAAGAACACGTCTGTGCTGAGCAGAGGTGTAGATTATTAAGGGCACTTAAATCGAACCGTTTTCGAAGTTGACGAGGGTTGAAAATAGGTTCGGTGATTTATTTATATTGTCTCGTGCGCAGTTCGGTTTTCGTATAGAATGAATTATCGATACATTATCTAGACGACGAATGAATTAAAAAGCGATTCACGGCTGGATTCGTTAATTTTTCAGAGTTTGCTGGTATAATTTTTCATTTCTTGTGAAGTTTCGTTGAATTTCCGGCAGTACGTATATAATATTATAGTACATTTGGAAACTTTCAGGTAACCGTCCAAGTTTCGAATCGAAAGTATGAAATAATAGTTTTCTTTAAGTGTGGTTGGTTTTAATGATAAAAAGCTCTTCGAGAAATTTTCTTACTTTGTCTAATTCCCATTTGAGAATCGGCGGTTTTGTTCGTTTGGAAATTAAATTATTGTAATTTGTATTCAAAAAATTAAACGAAATTTAATGCTTGATATTTCAATAAAACTATTAGAGGGTGAAATCGTTCGTAGAACCCTTATGATTTCTAGAAATTTTCTTGATTTCATTAAAGCGTGCTTTAATAATGAAAACATCTTCGTATATTTTTAGGCTCACCAAAGGGAGATATCATGTATTTTATACACTCCCACGACAGAGATCATAATATAATATTTATTTCCAGTCGAAAATATCTCAGAATACATAAAAGAAATGAACCCCACAGAAAGCCACACAAGTGAAAATATGGAACATATTCAATTCCGAAACAAACATCACAACTTGCTATTCTGATTTCTCGACGATTTTCATAACTCGAAAAATGAAAATTTTCGATTTCGGCATTTATCTCGAAAAATCAAAAACATTAATCACGACCAATAAAAAAAAAAAAAAAATCACAACAACAAGAACGAAAACCTCCCATCCAAAAGCTCCACTGAACATATTACACACCATCCCCGAAACTCCCGACCCAAACACAAAGAAACCTTCGCAGACGATCGGCCGACAACCCTAGAACAAAAGACATCAAACACGAGACCGCACATTAAAAAACACCTGCCCAACCCCAAACTACACACCCCCAACCCTCACCTTTGAAAGCCCACGAGTTTGCAGCACCTCGGGGCTGCGGTCTCGCCAGCCCGCCCCCGGGAGCAAGATTCCGGCCGATTTACGAGCACGTTCGAGGGGAAAAGTCGCGGCTCATGATCCACGGATCCCGGTGCGGAATCAGTGTGGACGAGACGAAAGGGACTAATTGTCGGAGACTGACTCTTGGACGAGTTGGCAGCCTTAATTGGGCCGTGTGGAAGGCTCGAGGGGAGGCGTGATGGTTCGCGTCGGAAGTCGTGTGGGTTCTTGGAGATCGTGTGGGTTTGTGCGGTGGCTCTGATTCTGATCTGGGCGAGTGGGTGTGTGTGTGTGTGTGAATTGGCTAAAGTATGAGTGTTTTTGGTGTCCTTGGATGAGGATTGTGGTTTTGTTCGGAGTTTTTTTGATGTGAATGATCTGGTTTGATGTTGGTTGTGTAAATAAAATTGTGGTGTTTGAATATGTGAGTTGTTTTGGATTGTTAGTTTGCTCGGTGAGATTTTGGTTGTATTGATTGTTATTTGAATTTTTTTGCATTATTACAAAGAAGCGATTTTACTTATGGTGTAGATTTGATGACGTCAAATTGATAATTATAATTATCTTAGAGAAATATTAAATTTAACCTTTTAAATAGAATTATGTTTAAGAATATTATATTATTAAATGAAAATCTATTTTAGTAAGAAAAGATCTCGTGTGTCTTATTTTCAAAATAAGTTTATATCGAAATTGTTTATACTTTTTACAAATTATAACATAATAAACGAATTTACTTTACTCAATACATTACAAAGAAAAAAAATACAGTAGAATCTCACTAATCCGGCACTACTAAAAACTAGAGGATGCCGGATTATTGGAATGTTTGAATTATTAGATTATAGAGAAAAATTCATAATAAATAAAATAAAGCACTTTATAAAGAGAATATAATGTATGTATCTATTTTTTTTTCTTAAGATCGTGTATAACACGCCTAACTCTATATTCTTTTGCCAATTTGCAGATGTTTTCTCCACTATCTCACTTCTTTAAAATGACCATTTTATATTTCAAAGCTAGAGTCTTGTGTTTTCGTTTACTTTTAACTACACCATTCTCACTTGAAAACAGCAGGTAAATATGTACGCACGTGATAAGTTTTGAGGTTAGACTGCTAGACGACGACGAAACGCATACGCGTAGAGAAGGGCGAGGAAGGCGCGGGCGGAGGGTGCCGGATTATTGGACGTATCAGTCTATCGAAATGCCAGATTAGTGAGATTCCACTGTATATAAAAATATTTCACCTTGAAAAGGCACTCGATATCGACTTACAAAAGAAATAATTTTACTTAAACGCATAAGTAACATTTCGAAACTTTGCAAAATTTTCACAAAGCCATAATTATTTCAAAGAAATTCAGAAAGTTGATCTATACACAAATCATAAACTAACCAAACACAAGATACAAGCAAATTATTCCCAACAAAGAGATTCCCACAAAAACTCGAAACTCGCACTAAACTCCCAAACCCCAAAACCACCCCGCACTTCCCTCGACATTAAAAAACTATATTCATACCTCCCTCTCCCTGAAAACTGACCTGAAAGCACCACCGGCACGAAAATGCATTCGGAACGTACACCTTTTAACTGCACCATAAACAACCCATGATAAACGGCCATCCTCGGGCAACTCCCGAGCCACTTCCGCCCGCGAGGGTCACCCCGATAGTTCCCGCCGGCCCGGCATTCATCACCGGCGTTCCCGGATCCAGACACTAATTCCTGGATGCATATTGTGCGATATGCACACGGATGGGCGCACGTGTGTGCGCAAAGGTCGCGCCGTTGGGCTAATTAATGGTGTTCCGTGCACACGTGCGCGGGCGGAAGCGATTTGATGATCGGTGTGCCTTTGGGAGTTCGGTTTTGGTTATGATATGTTTGGAGTTGTTGGTCGTGGGTGGGGTTGTTGAAAATTAATGTTTTTGTTATGATTTTTAGGAATATCGATTGTTTTAATATGAACGTTGTTTTTGAGGGCTTTTTGAAAGTTTGATTTTCAGGTGTGTTTGTTCGAAGTTGGTTTATGAAATTCTATTTTTTTTTTGTTTGTTCTTGGTAGATAAAATTCATGGAATTGTTGATAGTTATTAAGATAAATATTATACTAATATTATATTACAAGTAAAATAAATTTTAAATTTGTAGAAAATGTTACCGTTGTGTTTTTGTTATATAAAATTTATATTAAGCATATTCGAATGAGTTCAATTTTAAAAACAACAACAATTTGATATCATAATGGTAGAAACAAGTTTTTATACGAAAAAAATGACTTTAATCGAAATATCACGGATAAGGATTCTGATTTCTAGATGATTTTCATTTATTGAGAAATTTTAATCCATGGAAAAAACGCATATGATGTTTGTGATAATTTTAACAGGTTGGCTCCTGATGGTTTGACGTCTGATGACTAGACCTTTGACGGGCTGACCCCTGACGGGTTGACCCCTGACGGGTTGACCCCTGATGGGTTGACCCCTGACGGCTTGACCTCTGACGGCTTGACCTCTGTCGGGTCAAAATAATTTTTAATAGCAGTCTTACAAAAAAAATCTTTTCGAATTATTGAAAAACTAATTAGCCTTAAATAATGTTGTATTTTTCTGATTTCCTTGCGAAATGAATTCTCCGTATCAGTTCTTATGCAGATTAATCAAAGCAAAATTAAAGTCGTATTTTTGAAAATTTCTCAAAAATTGGCAAACTTCTCCAGAAATGAGAATTCTCAATTTCGGCACAATACCCGAGAAAATTTCGAAAAATAATTCACGAGAAGATCACTAATGACGTATTTATTCGAGTTTCTTACATATATATATTCATCGAAACATATGCGATATCGAATTATCAAAAAAAACTCACATAAATTTACATGTTCTTTCCTTTTATAACCACCATCTTGTATATTCATACATCTATCAAGTTTATCTTGTATTTTTCTACAACAACGTCTTGATTTACATTCATACAGTTTTAAAGGAAGCCATATAACACGCATAAATTCCGAACCGGCATATATCAAATATTGAATATTTATCGGCGCGAACGTGTGAAAATTTCGAACCGCACCGCCTCTCTATGATTCCGTGCGGATTTCGATTCCGGGATTTATTTATATATAAATATGGAACGACGGGACGCATACAAGGGCTATTATCCGATAATATATGGCACTCGCCGAAACAAAAGGAGGAAATTCCGCGATCACTCCGGCTGCGGGCCTCGGAACGGTGTTGGCCATTCTCTTGACAATGGCAAATCTATAATAATTTATGGGATCGTTTTGATGACGAAGTGGGACCAGAGAGCTCTCAATATCGACACACGATCTGCGAATGGAACTGTTATTTTTTACGGTCGAAAACATTCAAATTCGGATTCGGGAGAGGGAAAAGATGGAGTTTGTTTCGTGCACGTTGATTCGATGAAATTGAAATTTTTATTTTTCGCGTGTACTGTTTGTACCTTTTGTACGTGTTAAAAGCATCTGTTGCACAATAAAGGCGAACGTTCCTTTTAGACGCTGGCGATTATGTCGCAACGGCTTAACGAATTGTTTTAGGTAAACACGTGTATTTTATATAAAAATTTGATATTACGGAACAGATTTTCTGTTGATTTTTTTCCGAGGAAATTTCGGGAAATTGTCGATAAACAAAATCAATTTTTATATGGAAAAATGCTTACTGTAAGTTTTTTTAGCGGTCACTAGTCGGTAGTGGTGTGGAAAATTTTTTGGAATATAAGCTGTTCAATTGCTAGCACAGATGGCCGGGTATAACCGGAGGCATTACTTGATCCCGTGTAATCTTGCAAGCTTTGGCCTTTTTCCTGGAAAGAAACTCTTGTTTTTCCAGACGTTATTAGGCCGAAAGCCGCAAACGAAAAATATGCCCGCCGCGGAAAAAAACCAGACTGAATAATGATTTCGTGACTTTCGATCTGCGCTTTTTCTACGACACGAAATTTCATTTCTTTCCCGGGCCCCGAATTCAATATTCTCTTTGGTTCCGGCTGCAGCACGCTCTGGAGAAGTTAAATTAATATTTTGTATTCGAAAACGAGTAAATAAACGGGGTTTGAGTTAGTGTCCGACGAACCGTACTAACTTGCGAATGTTACTGTTGCGTTAAGCCATATTACAAATTATGGAGCAATTACTAGGGATCGAGTCGCTATTAACAATATTGAAATCCCGATCTGGAAACGTAAACTCGGTTGTGTGCCGTTTCGAAGCACGATTGTCACGTTGTGTTCGAATTATCAAATGTAATATAATAATTTCGGAATGGATCGCACGAAGTCTCGAAGAAAGCGTGTTCGAAAATAGACTAAACGGTTGAGGAGTTTTCATTTATAATATGGCGGGTTTAATTTAAAAGTACGCTAAGTTATTAGATTTTTAATTAAAATACAGATAGTGGCAAATTCCCAACCCGAGAATTCTCCACTCCGCCTTGAAAAAACAGAACAATGGAGTGTAAACCCGAGTCGAGAATGGTACAATGACAAGGATTTACTTTTTGACGACAACTTTTAATTTTCTCCTTTAAATGCGTTTTATTTTCCATTTTATTGAAGAAAAGATGTGAATTTTATGTTCAGTAATGTCAGTTCAAAAAAGAAATTGCATTTTATTGAGAGTCGGTTTTAAAAAGATCATTCAAAATGCATTTCTTTTGATAAAATTATGATTTAAATTACTCATGAATTTAAAAACAATTTAATTATAAGTATATAAACAAAATATATGAGAAAAATCAAATAACAAAGATTTTTAATGGCATTTCTCACAATTTGTTAATTTTAACCTTTACACCAACAAACGAATCTAAATTGCAATCTTCGTTAAAATTAGCTCAAAGAGATACCAAAAATTGTTGTGGAAAGTTTTAAAAATTCAAACTCCAATCTGTATAACCACTTCAACGGATTGAATTAATAATTTTTCATTCAATACTATCAAAAATTTACGACTCCCCCCTCTGTTTGCCTATTCAATTAGACTCGCCAAGATGTGCACCGTCTTTTATTCACAACGCGAAAAGCTTCGCACGTCTTCGCCGGAAGGGCCGTCGTAAAGTAGGCGACAACACAGCCTCTTTCGCCACACCGAACCTCCAGCCATAATGCCACTTTCCTCTTCCATGGTGGTCGGTGCCCTTGGAAGAATCGCAGGGTTCACCACCACCCTAGAAATATATGGCGGTCGTACCGAACGAGCTGCGTTCATGTGGCCACACGTTACTGCCGGCCCCAAGATGGATTCTGGTGGAAAAAAAGGGTTGAAGAGGGAGATTGGCGATGTGCGAAATGCCGCCGATGATCGCTCGAGGGTTGTTCGATCTCGCGTTTGCCCGTCGATTTGGGGTTTTCGTGAAAGCTGGTGGGATATGAGTTTATTTCGGGCGGAACGAGATCGCATGTTGCGTAAATTGAATTGATTGTTGTTTTTGTAAAGGTTGCTTAAATTTGAAAGGTTTCGTTACGTTTGTTTTTAATGAATTCATTAGCAAGTTCTGTTGGACAATAGGAAAATATCCATTGTCCATTTGAATTTTTGCTTCATGACATCTGAATGAGAAATGGTTAATTGTAATGAAAAAATACGATGTAACCAAGTGGACTTTTATACAATGAAAAGCAAACGTCGGGTTCTTGCCAAATTATCTCTTACATAAATCAATATTTTTGTTATAAATAGCTTACGAAATGACAAATCATTTTCATACTAAAAAAACTGATAACAAAATTAATCCAATCATCAAACAATAAACATCGACATAACCGGACGACACCGAAATCGCCAATTTGCACAGTATGCGTATCAGTTGATTACGTCTAAGTGCCAAGTTTGCCCTAAGGTTTCCCGGGCGAATTTAAAAGCTCGAATCACACCGATCCGGAAAGTTTCCAGTTTTACTTAACTACATTCAATCACTTAGCAAGACTACCCCTTTAAGTTACATCTATCATTTAGTCACAGCTGGTTAGTTCGACGAGTTCAGTACTTCGCATCCGCCGAGGCTGTCCACGATTTCGCTCCTTGATTTCGGAATTAGTATGTATTGTAAAAGTTTAATGCCCGCTAAGTCGACGATTAATTTTTAGGGTTCGTTTAATTGATTATATTATAGATTCGTTTCGATGTAATGAATTGTTTATCTTTGGTGGATTGAAGTAATTTTGAAGTTTCGAAGTGAATTCTATATGTAAATATTTAATTAATAGATTTATTATAGTTCCATCATATTCAATTTAATATGAAAACTTTTGATTCATTCAAAGCGATTATTTTTTTAAATAATTTTAACAATTGGGTCTTTCGAAGTATTAATTATAATTTAAGACCGATTAATTTTCGATATATTCAAACGAGGAAAGCCATTTCTTTGATTACGCACAGAATAAGTGCGCAACGAACCGACACAGACCACAGATCTTATTCCACTTTCCTTTTTTAGAATTACGGATAAACGATCGACGTTATTTACGTCCTCGAAGAAAAAAACTTCGTTAATTTATTTTGCGATCCGACTACAATTCATTAAAGGCGGATCCATCAATGAGCTTATCGGACCGCATGGACGCTTTGTGGTCCCAATTTATTTAATCCTGAGAAAAGCAGATCAGTCCTTTCCACGATAGAGTCCTCGAATGTACAAAAAACGTATAATGCGCAATCTAGGTATTCAACATTTCTCGATTGATGATGTTTTGCGTGTTGAAATTGTCGTGTTTTGGGCAATATACCGCTCTTTCGAGTGACGGTTTACACGCCGCCTACGTCACCGCTCTTAAATCTTGGCCACCGCAGGTGTTCGCCTAATATTATAGAAGCCAAAGGAGGCTCCAGGAGGGGTTGAATTTGCTCAAAGCCGCGGTGGAGGTGCTTGAATTTAATATGTGTTAAATGAATTAATTTCTGGGCGCGTCGCATCACCGAAAACGGGTCACGGCCGCTGCGTATGCTAATTTTTTCCAACATTAATCTTGTATACGAAAATTTTTAAAATAAATCGAAAAAAAAAAATTTTTTATATTACATACCATCGAAGTTTTCATTCATTTTGAAAATAATCACAAACTGTTGGTTTTCAAGCGATACGTTGGCGTCCGTCCGTTGTCTTAGCACCAATTCATTACTAAACGAAGAGTTTTCAAATCTAAAAAAAAATCATCCGATTCACTCCCCCCCCGAACTTTCCTCTTTCAATCTCCAACAGTTAATCCTAAAATATATAAATATATTTCAGAATTTTCACTCGCCACATCCACTAGCATCCATCACTCCGCAACCACACCACCGAACTCGAACCGCCCCGAATTCTTACCCCGCCCCGGCACATCGAATCCATTCGAACGGCACTTAATCAAATCTCATAACACGCTAACACGATATTTACGAACCCGTTCGGCCATAACAGCACACAGCGCGCATAAACAGCACAATATCGGTCTGAAGGATATCGCTGATGTAAGGAGTGAGAGAGGTCTCCTTTGCGGGGCCCGCCGCCGTCGTATTTATGCCGTCGCAGGCCGGGGCACTAAAATGCTTAATTTCATAACCGCTTATCTGTTTAGGCCCTTCGCAAGCCCTCAAGATCGGGTCGGCGTAGCACTAGTGGTGTGCTTTGCGGGGGTGAGGACCCTCTTGCCCGGGATTTGGCCCGTAGACCCGCGGTTTAATTGTACGTCGCACGCAAACAATCGCATCGCGAGCAGTATATTACACTTTCCATATTAGTGCGGCGATGAATTTAATTAAAATCGAGCGAGATTCGCGTATGTGGGCTGTTTTTGGGGGTGGTGTGTGCGCGGTGTCGGGTGCGTGTTGTTTGCTTGTCGCGAACTCGATGGGTTGTGTGTTTCGGGTGGATTTGCAATGGAATTTGCTGGTTTTGCGTTTTTTTTTTGAGTGGTGTTTGAGTTGGAATGGAATTGAATGTGGTTCGTTATGGTTTGATGATTGTGTGCGTTGATCTCGATCTTTTTGAATGATAAAATGCAGTAGAACCTCTATTATTTGGATTGATGAAAAAAATGTTTTTTAAATGGCAGATTTACGAGTACGTGACAAAATTATATGGACTCAACTATGAGGGTGATCTAACTAAAACTTGGCAGGAAATTTATTTAAAAAATATGAGTTAAAAATCTACTCACAGATAGCGTTTAAAATTATAATTTAAAAAAATATTATCTTGGGAATCGATGAATGCACTACTATGACGATTTTATGTTATGTTTGCAAACTTTGCTTCTACCAAATAACCAAAAATAGTAAAAATAAATAGACTGTAAATATATTTAAAAATACTTAAAAGTTGTATATATAACTATACACGCCAAAAACATGTATAAATAAATTTGATTTCTAATAAATTCATAATTTTTATTTAATATTTCACATAATATTTCTTATTTCGATTATCTGAATTTTTCAATATCCAGATCATATCAATTGTCGTTAAGGCCGGATAATTGATGTTCTACTGTAGTCATTTTTGCATTTACAGATAAATTGGAAATTAATTTTGGAATGGAAAAATAAAAAAAATGTTTTTATTGAATAAAGAAAAGAATGAAAAACTCTTGTTAAAACTCATGCATTATTCTTACTTAAAATATCGCACTATGAACTTGAATTTCAAATTACTTAAAAACAATTTAGAGTAAACTATTACATAATTAGTCAAATCATACGATACTATCAAAGCCGATAGATTTTGATCCATTAATCTTATAATACACCGTTCACACGTCAACGCAAGATTAACGTTCATCCAATCTACTACAACTATTACAACAATCTGGAAACAATTTGAACCGAATTGCAACGCTCCGAATTCACGCGTACTGAGATCATCAGCAATCGCGTCCAACTTTGCACACGATTAAATCACGTTGTCCACAATCGGCGATATGTTTGTCGGTCCGCTGAAAATTTTCCACGTTTCTACGTTCCTGAAATCGTGGCCTATTCGAGGTGTGCATACACTTTTGTCCCGCGAGAATCCCGCTGCGATGAAAATTCGATTTTGGAGCGCGGAATGCGGTTTTCCCGGGAAATCAGTAAATCGTGCCCGGTTTTGAATATCGGCAATTATTTCTCATTTTCGCGTCGTTTTCGATTCGGCCTCTGTATCTTTATATTGTTAAAAGCTTATTTATGGCGTTCAAATCGATTTGTAATCGATTTCGCTTGTGCGTTGTTTAACTTTGCGGATTCGCGAGCGTGCTCGAAAAGCATATGTGTTGCGCAATTGTTCATTGTGGAATTTTAGTTGAAATTGATTGTTTGAAAATAATTCAATGGGTTTTTAAATATGAATTGAAATAGAACAGTTTATGTAATAAATTAAGGTTTTTAAACTATCTTCAACTGTTTATTGTTAAGAAAAATGATATAAAAATTTCCCGCATATTTATATATTATAAATGTCTACACATTCGCGTACCGCTTTCAATCTTTACAAAATGAAAAACCGGTGTTGTTTCCAAAGGAAAATTATTTGCAGGATGTTGCTTATTTCCTCAACTCGTTCCTCCAGTCTTTAATAAGCGACAACGGAAGCGGGTTACTTTGAAACAAAGATTCCTTCGAAAAAAACAACCCCAACCCACCATTTAGCGCGAAGCGAACACTGCAACTTAATTTCACAACAACACACATTCTGCGAATTAATTCGAACGAAATCAGAATTCACACGAAAACCACACTCTATACAAATACTTTGCGCAACTCCGACAAGTCGACAAGTGTTAAGTGCGGTCGCCGTTTATAATTCGAACGAGGAAGACGACCGATCGAGCCTAGGGGGACTCGTTCGTGCGAGAGGGCCTCGCGTGCTTTCTAGCACCATGCTTTTGCTATCTGCGAACAGACAACTTCCGCTTTTTGGTGTCGCCTCAGAATGCGGTCGGAGTGTTAACGCCGTTGGTTTTCGTAGCCGAAGTCCGGTCGAAGGAGGCTTTTTGCATACGAAGTCGAAGCAGATGTGCTCGTAGATGTTGGTGATGGATGGTGGTTTTTGCTGGAAGAAGTTCGCGATCGAATTATTTTATTTGTGGGGATGGTTGCGCTATGGTTTTGTGTGTTGTATGGAAAAATTAAGTTTTGTTCGTGTGTAGTTCGGAAGATGTTTTCGTGTGTTGAAACGGAATCGATCTTCTGGTATTGGTTTGGAATTAACGTAATTGTTTTTCAATTAATGCTTTGGCCGTGCAACTACTGCACGCTTCGTAAGACCAGAAAACCGCGACAGATTGTAGAGATTAGTTTAGTAGAAACCCCATCTGGGTTATTATACGACCAAAGCTGAGTTTAATATATGTAAACACGTCGTTTCGTCGCTTTAATTTAAAATCATAATCTTTTCGATTTGAAATATTTAACGAATTAAAATTACACGATAAAATTTAAATTTAGAAGGTATTGTTATATTTGAAAATTTGGTGTCGATCGATTGGTAATGGTTTAAAGTTTTTATTTGAATAAATAAAATTAAAAGGACCTAAGTATCGAAAAATTAAAAATCCGTTTTATGTCAGAAATACATTCTATATGTTAATGCTTTAAAATATCGTCTAAGCCCCAAAATTTTGTTCAATAGTGTATATCATTGTATCGGTTATACATGTATACAACACTATTAAATAAAAATCGATTTATTTCAAAACATAAAAAAATTACACTTAGGTCCTTTTTTATTCACAATATTCATTCATCATATAATCTAGGTAGAAAATTTAAGCTATATTATCAAAATAAATAAGTTTTCAAGTACGTTGTTTTTTATATTATACTTTTTTTAATCAAACAACCATGATTGACGAAAAATCTCAGTAAATAAAATAGTAAACAAATCGATACTCATGCAAATCAGAATTATATATTCTTTTTGCCAATCATAAAATGATAAATAAGTTAAGGATTTCATTTATATACGGATCCCGAGGGCTCCATCGCACGAGCCTCCGCCATCGTCAATAACGAACTTGACCTTAGCTAAATTGCGTCAAATATTTATACTTTGGGTTGCGAAACGTTGCCGGATGAATTTAAAATAAAAGTCTTATAATTTCGATGAGACTTTGAGCGAATTTGAATAAATTCAATGGCTGTCATTCGACTGAAACGCGACTTCGGCAGTGGATTTTTTTTATTAGACGGAAAAAGAGAAACGGTTATATTCAAAGAGCATTTATATTCGCACCGAGGCCTCGGATGATTTATTTTCGAGAGAATTTTTTTTAAATGCGTATACCTACAAATACGTTATTACTCGTTTGTCTTATATGCGTGTTTGGAAAATAGAGCGCACTCAATTTTTTTTCGTTCGAGAAAATTGCCTTTTCAGCGAATTTGTTATTTACAAGACAAATAGTAGGGAAAATCTTGCAAAAATAAACCAAATACAAAATTTCAAAGATGTAGAAAAATTTAAATTATGTTGACATACGACATAAAATGATAATTTCAAATCAAGTCTTATTTCAGTAGCATATTTTAAGGTATAGAAAAAATACTATATATGTATAATATTCATATATAAAAGTATTAGTTAAACATAAAATAAACAAGAAAATTTATTTAAATTAAAAGGATTTTAGGATCAAATGATATTAAATGAATTTATCAGTTAGGAGTTTTAGGGCTTGATGAGTATCTGAAAAACGAGAAGTCTTTAAATTATTCCAGGAATTATTTTGATAAATTCCATCTGAGAGAACATAATCGATCAAAGATTTAAATTATTTCGTATATCCTTATAAACCGCAATTTCGCGCGGGTAATAAATAAAGCACTCATATAACACGTAAACTCGCGAGAACTTATAATAAGCGCCGAAATTATGTTATCGTTTCGAGACGATTACAGGAAAATTATACTAATTTATATTTCACATATTCAACGTGTTATTTTGGTGAAACATAATATTTAATCGTTGCGCTTAAATTTATTGTACATTATTAGAAAGCGCGGTGACATACCACATATTCGTTCACGAATGAATAATCGATCTCTTACCAGTTTGAACTGTAATTTAGATTATTTTATCAACTTATGTTTGTTATGAAGTGTTTAGAATTTTCAGGAGATTTTCGGCTGAATTTCTCATTGGTTTTGTATTCAGAATATTTATTGAATTTTTAATTATATTAGTAACTTGAATTCAATATATTTGAAATGTTTTCTTGGAAATTTGAATATTTCTTTTGAAAAATGTGTAAATAAAATTTCATCAATTCAAATGAAGAGTAGTCAATTACGGAATTTTATCAGTAATATTAATATTTCAAAACATTTGTATTAATAATACAGTATATGAGAAATATGCACCAAATTATAGAATTCACCGAACATCCTTTATATTTGACTCGGTTGTGTAATGTTCGGAGGTGTACGTGGGGTTTGTTCGGCAAACACGTTAGGGGGTTACCGCACGGCGCCCTGATGTATGTCGGCAATCGCTCACAGATATGTACGAATGAAAAGTGCTAGCTTTTCAGCGGCCGAGCAATTAATTTCCTGAAAGAGTAATCTGTAAAAAGTGGTGAGCCAGTCGGGCGTAATCTGCGAAGCAAACCGCGGCGCGCTTTTTTCCCCCTCAGACGCATCGCCTTCCGTTCGCCGGCAAGACTGTTTACATAAATTTTAGTGGAAAACTTTGACGAGAGGCCCTCAGCCCGCCACAGGGAGGGAAAGGGGTGCAGGGCCGTGAAAAGGGCTTCGAATTAATCTTCGTAGGTGGCGAAAACGTGCACGTGACGTATTCGCCTGGAATTAGCGTCAGAAGTTTCCAGCTAGGAAGATGACGCGATCCAAGATTTCGCAGCCTTCTTGCACGTCGGGGGGGTGGTCGGTGTGCTTTTAATTAACGTGATCCAAAGTCAGATTAGTGCGTGTTAATTCGCATCGAAAGCTCGCCACGTGCGGGGGCGTAGGACGACGGTTTGGTTTTGTTAGTGGGCCGTTGTTGGGGGTCCCGATCGAATATCCGACTATCCGATACTCGGATATATTCGCCCTTTTTTCAATATTTATAAGTTCGAATATTTGTGAAATTAATCGAAAATTATTCGTGCTTTTATTAAGTACATAATTTAGAAATTTTCTTGGTTATGACATCGTTTTTATAGTTATGATGTTGATGGATCGATTTTCAAAAATTTTTGATATTTTTGTTCAGGATATGTGTCGAATTAGATAACAATGGAGATGCAAGCGAAAAGATCGAAAAACGACCCTAAGTCGAGACGAAAAAAATAATATTTTATTTTTATCCCCTTTTTATTTTTTGAAAATAGTAAAAAGATATCTAATTAATTATATATTCGGATATCCGATTATCCGAATATTTTGCCAATTTCATATTCGCTATCCGAATAATTGATTTTACGAATATTTGGGATCGAATTTTCGATGAGGGATTCAATGGTGATTTCTTTTGGGAAATTCGGATTTTAGTTTCGAAATTGTTATCGTAATAAACAATTTTGTGTTTATAAACTCTGTATGTATAAATTAGTGATAGGTTAATATTTTGTAATTAATATGATCGTTATCAGAAAAATCTTACCTTGTATTATTAAAAATGATGCATATTTTATTTCGTTGTGTTGAAAAATAATAATGCATTATTTTTCCCTCATTTCCTATTTCAAATTAAACTGAAGCCTTGCAATAATCATTTCAAAGAAATTCATTTAACAATACAATAACCACTCCTTAAACATGGCGAATGAACAAAGAGCCC
>JAOXNN020000074.1:1753727-1778472 GCA_028571205.2 Hydropsyche betteni | reverse complement strand
TGCAATAATCATTTCAAAGAAATTCATTTAACAATACAATAACCACTCCTTAAACATGGCGAATGAACAAAGAGCCCTTCTTCGAAACAGAAGCATTGTTTAATAATGCATTTTAATTTGAAACCGCTGCTATTTATCGCTTGAAACTGAAAATTTACTTCCTCGTTTCGTTTGATACATTTCACTCAACTCATTTTTCGTTTCAGAGAATAACGGTTTTCTCGCGTAATTTTTACTGAGTCCAAATGGAATTCGAAACGATGTTTTTAAACAACTCGCGGGAATTCGTCTTATTTCAATTGTCTCTGAATTTTTATGTCAGTTTTTAGTATTGTAAGAAGCTCTTTGTATTATATTTTCTGTTGTCTTTGTACTGAGGCTTATATCCTCTTATGAATTATTCGATTAAATTTGAATGTAGGTCAACGCAATTTATAAATAGAAAATCTTTTGCATGCACGCGCAATGTATCCCCGTTTATATGACATGGAATTAACCAGCGGAAGATAAATACAATAACAAGAATCTTTTTATAATCTAGATTGAAAAATATAGGGTTTTTTTTATCGCAAAACGATAATGTGGAAAATAACTTGTTGAATTTGCGAAAACGATTGCGCGCACGTATGATAAATATCCTTCCGAAGGTGAAAATGTTCTTAGTATTTATTCAATACGCACTGCGGAAATAGGTTTTACGAGCGAAAAAGCAAACCGCTCAAATATATGGAAAAAAAAAACTTTTTTCGGTACATACACGCGAAAAGGTTTGAATTATTTTATACATATCGAAAAATGTACGTTTGTGTACGGAAAAGTACGCCTTGAGACATAAATCATTTTGAAATGTTTCGCTTACCTGCTTTATATTACGCGATGCATACAATAATAGGTATAATATAAACGAATCATCGTCGATTTTTACGATCAAAAGGTTTTTTTCATTATACATTCAAGGGCGTACAGGATGTCATTAAAATAAATTCCGAAATTTCTTTCTTTCCACATCAAAACGACGAGGGGGCAAAAGAAAACTCAAAAAGAAGCTACACGTTTATGTTCGGAAGGTATAATGTATGCGATTCGATTTGCATATGTGTTTGGTTTATGCGATCGTATGTATGAATAAATTTCAAATTAACTGTTATTAGTGTATTTGGGCTTACTGTTGCAGTATTCGGAAATTGTGCTGGTTAACAATAGCGTCATCGTTGCCGTAATGCAGATACTTGATAGGATTGAGATTAAGAGTTGGTATAATACAATTGGCATATAGTTTGCGAACTTAAAATAAGCATTCTGCAGCAGATTTGCAGTTTAAGCTTCGCAACGCTTAGATAGATAAACATATAACCTGGACACAATGCAAAGCATTCGCTTTATAAGCTACTCACGAATATCGCAGCAAGTAAAAAAAACGCAATTTACAATATGAATTTAAATTTCAATAGAACATACAAGTAAAACGTAGCTTATGTCGCGTGTATATAAAACCACGTACGTATACATTCGAGATTTTTACAATTCATATGTAACATATGTAAATGTGTTTGAACAGTTTTTCCACAGAAAAAAATGCGCTTTCGTGAACGCGCTCGTCCGTCACACGTGAAAAATATCAAATTTTATAAAAGATTGCGCCCGAAAGATGGGATTTGGCCTCGACAACGACTTTTCAGTAACAAGATAATATGATTGCTCGTTAGTTCAATTTGTCCGTCCCTTTTTTATCGGGCCGCGGAAAAAGGAAAAAGCCTTTTTACCGCGGCGGGTCCTGAGCGAGCTCGCAAGAAAAAAGGCAGATCCCCGAGAAGAAACCCGAACACAAAATATTCATGATTATTTTATGCTCAATAACACGTCGTGTGTTATTTAAGGGGCAATAAACATTGAAGAGATTTATATTTTGCGTGAGGCGCACCGGGGAAAACCGGTGAAAAAAACGGCGCTCGTTTTTACTGTTGGGATTCGAATTTTCCTGCACTTTCTCCCCGCTGCGATTTTTCCCGTTTTCCGAGTCTTTTGGTGGTCGGATTTATGTTCGGCGAGGGTTGTAAGGAAGGCGTGATTATTATCGCGAAAGTCAAGGGTGTGTTGTCGCGGTCGAAAAGTTAAGCGTGAGATTTCGCGTCGATCGGTTCGAAGTCGCGGTATTATCAATCAGATGGATCGTTTTTGCTTTTAATGATTTATAACCGTTAGAGAGAAAATTTACGATCTGTTTTGATTTCGGGCGCTTGAACGAGTTTGAAAGCTCGTTGTTACGTTGAGCTCATTGTGCGAAATGTTTCGTTGGAAAAAAAGGATTCTTTTTATTTTTTTTTCAGAACAGTATGTTTGAAAAAATAGTCTTGTTCGATACTGAAAAAATTGATTAATAATCCCTGAAAAGTCTTTTTGTCTACACCGCAAAATAATATTGGTAGCGAAATTGTGCTTTTTCTACGAAATTGATTTTTGTATATTTCCATTTATATTATATTGTAGTTTAAAAAATAACAAGAGGTCAAATATTTAATTTATTTCATATTCTAAATACAGATTATCGCAAATTGATTCGGGCATAAAAAAACTTGACCTTTAAATGTACCGAGTCATTTCTCTCAATACAAAAGTAGAAGCGAAAATAAATAGGGTATTTCAAAAGTCATAGTCACGTAAATATTATGTTTTGTAAGATTTTCATTTTTTTTTCAAAACATATGTTAGGAAAAAAAATCTGATAGGGATTTTCGGTGCTGAAATTTTTATGTTAATGTTTTCTTTAAATATTATAATATTATACAAACAAAAAGTTAATTATAAATTAAAAATAACATTTTAAGATTCTGAGTTAAATTATAATTTAACATAAGTTATGAAAATTTTGAAATTGAAGTCACTTTTGGGACATTCATATTGTAAAAATGCGTTTTTTTCCTTCTCTGACCTATTAAATGATTTTGTCAGATATATTACAATATTACATTATCGAATTCCACGAAAGTGGTGACCTTCCATTCGGAAATTGTATTATGTACGATTGAATTACAAGCATTATGGACTTGAAAAAACATAATATAACATAATATAATGCCGGCTCACCGTGAAAGCTACACGCATTGGATGCGGCATTACGAAACAAACAATTTCGACCCATAACATGTATCAATCTCCGGACATATGAAAATACTCCCCCCGAAATGAAATATTGCGCGGATGATATAAATAAAAAATTCTACGTACAATAATTCCTTTCTGTGCGATTATTTTCGCGTTCCGAGGTCTTATTGTAATTCATCTTGTTAAGGTTTTCAATGCCCATTTTGTCGTCTTCGTTGTCAGAGATCTGACGACGTAAGCGTTATGAATAATGATACCCGACGGCCCGTCGTGGTTTCGGATCTTTAATTTTTCCTGAAAAGAGGACGAAAGGAAAATGCGTATTTGAAATTTAGATTTTTTCAGATGCGTGACATTGGAGTTAACCCCCTTGTTCGTTTGTTGGATAATCGTTTCGAATGGTTTGCGTATAAACGTCGTCTGGAAAAATGATTTTGTATTCGTATATACCGAATTTTTTGTTAATATTTTGATGTTTGTATTATATCTGAATTATAATATTAAAAATTATGTAGTGGAACTTTTTTTCGCATCACTTGTTGACATTTGAAATTTCATCGAACCATATCGTGACGAGACTTTTATACTAAAAACGTTTTAAAAATTATATATAAATAAATTAAACGGAAAATTTCAGCACCGATCTTATTTGAAATTTCCAACGTTTATTCAAATTAACAACATTATTATTCAATCCCGTTCGCAAATCATAACAATAAATCATCAATCATAGTATAATTCAAAAAAAAAAAAACCAACAAACAATCAAACACCCAATAACCAATCTCCAACATCGCCCCCAATCCAAAACTACCCCAAATTTCCCAATCACACAAAAACCGTCCGGAATTAACACACAAGACAACAAACAATTAAACACACACCCGAAACGACATCACTCAATCGCGCAGCCCACCCACGCCCTCCCCCGCGAAGGCTTTAGGGGTGGCATTCGGCAGGGGTGGCTTTCAGCCGCCGCCAGCCAGTGTCGGCCGACCCTCCGGTCGCGACGGACGCCCAAGCCCATGCAAAGCACCACCCTTGCGAGCTTTCGTCGGGAAACTTTCGCAGAAGTTCGCGCGCCATGGACCCGCACGAGAGCGAGGCCTGCCCCCATACTGGGTACGGCTAGGCTTTCGAGGTGCGCGGTCGCCGCGGTCGGCGAGGCCTCGTGGTCCGCCGGGTCGGGATTCGGGTTCGGTTTCGGTGGTGGTCGTCTTTGTGGGTGTTGTTGTTGTTGTTGTTGTTGTCGGTCGGCTGGTTTGAAATTCGCGCCGGGCTTCGAGATGTGTCGCGGACGCGCTGCGGACGGCGCGTGAGTTGGATTGTCGAGGATGTGCTGGTAATTTTGATTTTTTTTTTTTTAGTATGTAAGTGCGAAGGTAAAGGATTTTTTTGTGTTGTTTTTATGACGCAAGCGTTCGGTATTGTTTGATTTTGTGTTGTGAATGATGTTTGGGTTGCTTGTATGTGGATTCGATTCGATCGGTCGCGAGTTTGATGAAAACTGAAAAAATTCACAAATTAATTTGTGAAACCGTGACGAAGCACTTAAAAACAAAATAAAATTAAAAATAATCCAATTATTATACCTATTATACAAAGTTTTCTAGAATTTTTTTAAATTCTTACGAAAAAATACTTACGTAGCTTTTTTTGCTAAATAAACGAATGATAATTTCACTATTGCTTATAAAAAAATTTAGTTGTATCAAAATCGATATCTATTACGGATGATGACTTTTGAAATTAGACGTTCGATAAGTGGTCGTTGTATTCGTACACGATACGTGTTATTTTTTTTAAGCACAAATGTCAAAATGTGATTGCAGACTTAAATGCCACATAGGCAATTGACATACATATGAAAAGTTTAGTTTATTTATAGTGATTTTTTCGGCGCAGTTTTCTCAGACAATTTTAATATTTCACTTGGCAAAACTACGGAGTTCTTTTTGATGAAGGTCTGTTGTTTTACGTTTGGGAAATCTCAAGCACAGAAAAAAATTATATAATATATCCTTATTTTCGTGAAAAATTTAATAACGTCATGTACTCGAAAACGGACATTTTCTGACTGTAAATACACATAATTGAAAAGAGACGAACCAACCGTCCTGACTAGTCGATTCGGAATCGCCAAGTTCAAAGATATTTTTGGCATAAGAGATGTTTCGAACGATAATTTTGCGGCAAAAGTTTGTTATTTTATTTTTCCATTTTCCCGCTAAGGAGAGCAAAACTTTGATTTATTCGCGGGACTTTGCTTCGCCGTCCTGATTTGTCGCCAATGGGACAGAAAATTTATATCGATTCGCCCTATTTTTTGCCGACCGATAGGACTTCGCTCAAACTTTTATCAATGTTCATAAATAATAAATAATAAACGGCCCGCATCGAAATTTCGAAGGGCTTAAAATTTTATTCTCGAAAGTATTAAAACGAAAAAACTCTTGGAGCGAGAAAAAAATCCGCGCCATAAAATCATATGAATGTTTTTGGCGGGGTCACGTTTTCTGTATTCTCCGCGTAATAAAAATATATCGTTTTCGTTTCGTTGACCACCTGTGCTTTTGTCGTAAAACAGAGGGTAGTTTTTTTTATTATTTACCAGCAAAGGGTGAAAGTGCACTTTTTCATTGTCCATTTTTTTTTGTTTTCGGGTTGAGGCGTTAACCCTTTGCGGTCGTCTGTTCTTCGAGAGACACTCGAGAGACGCGCTATCCTCCTGAAAATTCAATGAGAAGCCATTGGCCTTATTCCTCGAATTGACATTTTTTTCTCTCCGGTCGCTCGTCTATTGAAATAATAAGTCGGTTTGGGAGTCTATGTTAAAAGTGACGTCGCTTAATTCAGATTTTTCCATGAAAATTTGCCGTCAATTTAAAGGTCGACCTGAATCCATTTTTTTTCCATTCACCTACTCTCTTTAATTGAAGTTCTTTTCGCTGAAAATATCCAAATTATAAAAAAATGATTTTATGGACGACGAAAATAAAATACAGAGGGACTTCCATAAAAATTCAAATTCTCAAATTTATTTATAGGTCATTAGTATTTGAGTAAAAATTATTAAAATATTTGTATTTAATTCATTTTGAATTAGTTTCTGAAAATTCAAACATTTTCTCAGTCAAATATGAAAATATAATATGTGGATTCAAAACACGTTCTTGCACAAAATCATCTCCTTATATTATCTTTTCCGTATGAATAATAAAAAGATCGAAGTATTTCAAAAGTTATTAGAGCCGTAACGCGTAGGCGGCGCGGTCCACTTTTACGATTCATAAAAGAATGGAAAAGGCGAGGCCTGCTTGATTTTCCCGGCTTTCCTTCAATACACAAAACACAGTAATCTAGCCTCGGCGAAGCAGAATATTCCCATCGCCCATTTTCAAGTCCTTCTCGTCCCTGAGAGAGTCCCGGGCGATTTCAAATGTATATCACAACGTTAGCGCATTTTCTACCCTTTCAGCCGGTTCCCTCGGGGGTGGCAAACAAAAATAAGATCGCCCCGACGATTTTTGTGTAGTTTTCAACATTAAATACGTGACATATGTGTTCGGTCCGAGGCGTGTCCTTATAGTATCTGTTGAAATCTTGCCACGTATGTTGTAGGAAAAATAGTGCGTTACGAACGGTCAATTGGAAAAAGATTGTGCCTTGCGTGTTTGTAACGTAATTAAGTTACTTGTATATGTCTGTAACATATTTACAATTTAATTTGGTTTGAAATTTTATTATTTTTTATTCATTTAGTATATTTGCATTATGATGATGGTAATCAAATTTTTTATTCAGAGATGTGCGATGATTTTCGCCATTTTAGATTTTTTTTCGTAAAAAGGCTTACATTTATTATTTCAGAGAAGAACTCTAAAATTAAACTCATTATCATATTCGAGTTTATACTTCACCCAAATAATTCATAATTTAATTTTATCCGGAAGCTAAAATAAAGAGCTATTTTTGTTCGTTAAATTTGTTAAAAATTTCGTTGTTTGTTTTGCAGGTAACGTAATTTAATGTTATAATATAAGTCTTTTATAACAATGACAAATATATTTTTCAGATTGAAACAAAAATACAAACTCGGCATATTAAACGACATTGTTATTATAATTTTTCAGAGTTATAATAACAAAACTTCGACGAACAAAAAACTCATAAGGATAACGCAAAAATGTAAACGACTCGAAAACGCTCCATCTCATCGAATATTCAACATAAAAAAATTAAATCGGTGACCTTAATGAGCTCGATTTCGCGATTTTCACACACTTCGAACCCGCGAAAACGACATTCGGCCAACACTAAAAGCCTCATCTACCAAATCCAAATCGAATAGCTCCACTCTGATGACAATAATAACGCCACTCGAGCTATCGAACGTGGACACTTTACGATTCGATAAAGCACCGCCGTTTTTACGACTCCCTCGCAGTTAAGGCGCAACTCATCTCTTATTCAGCGGCTTTATGCGATTTTTCAATACATCATGCAGAAAGCCGTTAAATGCGCTCCTTTATATCGCCAATTCGAGCGGTGCGAAGAAAAGGATTTTGAAAAATTTAAAAGGACACTACACGGCCGGATTGGCTACCGTAAGAAAATTGCGCTGCAACGCCTTCGATATACATATAATACATACGAGTGCGCCTCTCGCTGTTTATGGCGGGTGTAAATGGCTTAAAAATTCAAAGGAAGTTCGGAAGGTTTGCCGTTGTATGGAAACGGGATCGGGATGACCGGCCGTTCGCGTTGATTGTGGACGTAATCGGGAAATTTTGGAATTGTACGGTTATCGCGGGGAAATAATTGAATTTTTACATCAGTGCTCCTTCGCGATAAAAATAATTGAAAAACTAAGCTTTCGATGTATATACGGAAAATTTTAGATTGTTCCGTAGATTCGCGGCAATTTGTAACACTCCCGAGACGCATTCGTAATAATATACAATTCGAGAAACACGGTAATGTATATGAAAGGTTGAAATTATTAACGCGCATATATGTGGCAGCGCGAATATTTTATTTATCACCTAATCCTGAAAGCTTTTTTGCGATACGCCCCGCGGAGCATGCGTTCGTACTGCGCGCGACCTTTGAATATTTCACGTCGCTTTTTTCGCCGCCCTTTCCTCGTCCGAACTAAAGCCGAATCTTGACCGAATCCTCGACGAAAAGCTCCGAGATCCTCGGGGAAGCTTTCGCCGTTTAGCACGGTACCCCAGCGGCAATTAGCCGGCGATACAGTGCGGAAGAGCCTCTCCCGCGGCTCCGTCTCTATGCGAAAAACTAATTGAAACGTGCGGGACAATAGAGATCAGTTTTGTGTTCGTTCGCCGAAACAATGGCGACGGCTTCGTTTCCAATTTCCTTTCGATTCTGGTCGGACGGACGACAACTATGACGCCTTTCACGCCGCAAGATCCCGCGAGCGTTTCTTGTCCAGAGTTTTAATTGAAAAACGAACGCGCGGGTTGAACTTAACGCGCGGTTAGAGTCGTTTTCGAATTTTCGGCGAAATTTCGTCCCAGCGCGCGCTTACACGCGGTCGCTTTCTCTCGCCGTTTAATAAACACGAATCTAAATAAATTCATGCAAATTTATTTAGATTCGGCGTTAAGTTCGCGCCGCAGACAATGAAAAGTAATTTACCAAACGTCGCCGGAACGCCTATTGAACGCTTCGCGAATTCATTACGCGGCGGCTTGTCACTGTTTTAAAACGCGTGTCCTCAAATATTGTTTTGTATTGTGTTGATTTTGCGTTTGCGATACCAGATGTTAATTGAATATCGCGTGGTTCGAGAGTGCTCTTTTATATATAATATATTCAATGTGTTGCTTCGATGCAAATTTTGATCGTATTGAAATAGATAATAGTTTCGATATGGATCATTAAAGTTAACTAAAATATGGTTCATTGTTAGTTGATGGATGGATTCATTATTTTTTTACGTTTCTATAAATCTATGTATCTACTAATTTTTGAACTTCAAATTCAATCATAAGATCATTATATAAACTTTGAGACCGTTGCATAGTTATTAATGAAATTCATTATTATGAATCCTTGAATTTGAAGTACAACAAATATATTATTTTGAGATAAATTTATTATTTAATTCTTTAAGAGTTAATTTCTATATAAATATTATATATGTAATACTTTAGTACTTAAAAAAGGTATTATAGTGGACATATTATATAATAATGATATAAAACATATCTTTCAAAAGAAACGAGCTTTCTTTACCAGACTTTGTAAAATCCATCACGATCGGAATATGTATGGAAAAAGGCGATGAAAATATATAAAATTGGAGCGTTATCGAGAAAGCTTGTTGGTAAATTCTAGTGTAAGAAGATAAGATTCGATTTTATAATGGCGTGCTCATGATAGCTAGAATCGATTCGATCCTCTTCGCGATTTTCTGGAGGGAAGAAACGAGGATTTAAAAATGCAATATTTCGCTGTAATTGCTCGCAGTCGAGTTTGCCCCACTTTCGCGGCGCCGCTCCGCGGAAATATCGCAGAATTTCCTCGCGAAAGCCGAAAAATAAGCGGGAAAAAATTCGTACGAAATGAGCGCACCGAGAGGGATATTTTCGAATTTAGTCAGAAATTTGCTCAATCGCGCGTATAATTGCTCCGCCGAATTCGAAAATAAATCAACGGAACGTGATCGTGCCGGCGCGTCCCGTTGTCTTCGGATCGCTCCCCGTCGCGGCGGAATATTTTTAATTAAAAGAATCTTTCAAATTTCGCAGCAATTTCTTAAATTATTTTCCGGAAGCCTTTAATAACCGCAGTCAAAGCTCCGACGGTTAAGTAACCGTTCCGCCCTTCAGTGCCCGCCCCTGCCGACGGCGCGCCGTTACGATTCTGAATTTTTAATCCGATTAAATTAATCCGTCGGAATTAAGTATGCAAATATTAATGAGCGTCTTGTTAGTAATTATTTTGCTTCATAATAACAGCGAGAGAAATTCGATGAATTTCGATTTAAGTTTATCTAATTACGAAAACGGCCACGCTTGCCCGTAATCCTATATTAAAAAGATTATGTTCGATGCGCAATATGTTCTTGTTTATTTTAAGCATCCTCGGTAAATTGCATATATTAACAGTAAATTAGTGGTATAAATTTAAAAATAATTATAATCGACTAGATATACGATAATTGTTTTACCTTTGAACTGTTAAGGCATCCATAAAACGTCATGAGATAATTTTTGACGATTCCACTCTCCATTTTGGCTCAAGTTCACAAAGATTAGATCTCACATTGTCTAGTACAAAACGAATGTGCCTGTACGTACAATTCTGTTTCGCAGATTTGGAGTACACACGAGTACCATTTCCAGTCGGTCCCGAATCCCGAGGCTTAATTACAGAGCTGCATAATCCTGTCTTCCATCACAATCCTTTGAGACGTTCTCTCACTCGATTATTGGATTATATTATTAATTATAGTGCGGCAAGTGGGCCGAAAACGTCCGCCGTACTTCACCCTGTTTCGTTTGAGGCAGCTTCTTATGTTTACACTATTCCCTGGGAAGCGGGCACTAGCTCAACATGAAATATGAACGTTTTTTCGATGAATTTTTCATTCAAAGGAGATTTGTTTCCGTCTGAGAGCGTTGCAAATTTTCCACGGACGCGGAAAAGCCAGCCGGAAAAGGAAAGTTTCGGCTTTTCGGCGGCAAAAAGAAAACAAGTCCCGCTCCGCGGTTGCCGGACGGTTTCTTCCGGAAGCCGGTCCATTCATATTTAATGAAGAGTTCCGATTTATCCTTCTGCGGCTTAATTAGGGTATGGTCGTGGTCTTGATTGCACACGCAACTTCTATAGAAGCCTTATTTATTCTATTAATAAAGCCGAACGACAAACCTCAGCGAATCTTTCTCCCTCGTACTGGTTCGATTTCTTTTTGCGCGTTCGTTTTGATTTTCGATACTGAACACGTACATCGGTTTATTGAGACAAATTATTACATATAGAGCTGTAATAATATGTTTTGATTTCCAGATATATGTATTTATTATTTATTGAATATATATATAATATATATTTGTTATTTAATTAAAAAATATGTATGTATAATATTTGGCATATTCAACAATGAACTTGTATCACTTTACAATCTCGATCTTGTGCTTGCGACTATGTAATTCAACCATTGTCAGAACTGAGCGAATATGGAGCGATATCATACACTGTCTGGAACCGTCAATCTGAACTACCACAAAATTATTCATACAGAATACATTATAAATAAAGAAACCTACTACATTACCAACGGTATTCTCGTACAGTTAAAGACAACGAATCCACCAAGTTAGATGCTAGAAACGTCGTTTTGAACACGCTAAATGCAAATTTATACAAAAACATTCTAAATTTAACCAATACCTTCAAAATAATTATCATATATTTAAACTGAATAGCAAACAATTTGAAATATGACGCATTGTGCCATCGTAATCGCGCTCCTCCCAGCTCCGAACGGACACAGCCAAATGCCTGAATGGCAATGCATACGACACCCGGGGCAGACCAAGATACGTGGCAATTTATGCTGGGAATTATTGGCCATGGGCTCCTCTTTGCCACCGAATTGGCCAGGGGCTATCTGGCGAACTGGGTCAGCTCCCGAATGCTTCTGCTCCGAAAAGCGTCTGGAATATTTACAAAAATTCGCGGGAGCTATGCGAAAGTGCATATGAGTGTTCCCGTGCGATTTTACGTCTACCGTTTCAAAATTATCCTCGGGGTTGAGGGTGAGATATTCGTGTTCGTGATTTTGAAGAGTGTTGGTGTTTAGGGTTGGTGGTGGGTGAATTTTGTATGATTTAGGGTGGATGTCCATGTTGATCAATGAAACGTTTGTGCAATTTAAGTAGTGCGTTTAATTTATTATGCAGATGTAATTTGGGAATTGTTCGCTTCAAACAAAGAATTTCAATCAATCGATTTGATTTTGAACGGTATAGAATTATGCGTTGAGAATCATTTATTACTTGCTACCAATTTACGAACTATTATTGTGATTATACAATAAAAGAGATTCTATCGTTCATAAAAATTCACAAAATACAATTTGAATAAATAAACGATTTATATTTTATTTTTTTTCTGGCTATATGAAAATTAAATATTGAAATTTATAAAAATAGTGATTGTATTATCTAAGGAATATTATAATAAGAAAATAAATTCTTTCATACGTTTCAGCATATAAATAAAATAGGTATCGCAAAATGGAAACATGATTTGTATTTGGATGTAGGCGAAAAGCGATCTCTTTGCGCATATGTAAAGTCGATTTTCTTATATACAATAAATTCAAGAAGAGCACACAATGTGACGCGTTAAAACACGTAATAAATTGCGCTTCGCGAACGCCAAAGTCGTTTATTTTCGCGTTAAAAGGAAAAGACCATAAAGACACGGAAGTCTTTTGAAAAACCTCGAAAAAATACAAAAAAGTAAAATAAGTAAAATAAAAATACAGCGATCTCTTCCTTTGCGCCGCTGTCGGATCTACGTATGTTTCGTACGCTTCTTAATGGCGCCTATCGCGAATTCCAAGATTCAGTTTTCGTTAAATAATATTGCTTGAGTACGCGATATGCTTTGTGACTTTGTAGTAGTCCTCTTTATGGATGTCCCTTGTATATTATTTTTCCGTTTTCTGCTTTCGGAGATGGGTTCTAATGTGCTTATTGCGTTTTCCGCTGGAAAAAAATTCAGATGACACGAATTGTATTACACGCTAATTCTATTTCAAAATTCGTTATGTATATAAAAGAATGATTTAATTTCAATATAAATAGAATTATTAAGAAAAATGATAATAGCTTCTTAACTTTGGCTTCATACTAATTTATCGAGTCGATTTATTTTCATTGCATTCACACCGAAATACGACCATTAACATTTATTCTCGACTATGACAACTTCCAACATTCCGAGGAATATTTATCTACATTTCACACAAGAATAAATAAAAATTGTGATGAGTTACGACATTGCCACATTATAGATACACTCTCGCGCAATATAACACGACATATTTCAAAACACACGGAATCCTTTTCGGAAAAGAATCCTTTGCCGCATAAATTTCCCCGAAGGATCGCGATCGCAAAATTGGCCGCGACCCTTTCCCGTCGCGATGTTTCGTTTTAATTCAATCGACGAAATACGCACGCTAATATTTTAATATTTCAATGTTATTCCACGGGTACATGTGTGTGGTATTTTTTTTCGAATAATATATTTTCCGGGGGGTTTTCCCGGGATTTTCATGGTTTTTGGAGCGCCGGTAACGTGACCCTTTTATGCCCGGCTCAATTTGTGTGTTCGTTTTATCGCGGTCGTTTTGTCGACGTATTTCGTATTTCGCCCTTTACCAGTCGCGATGGGAAAGCGATGAAATTTTGGGAAAAAATTCGAATGGTAGGTGGAATTCTGTACGCATTGCGTTTGTTGTGCAATGTGCTCAATGGATTTTTTTTATACAAAAAATACGTTTGAGTAGAGTTTTCGGGGAAAATCTATACTTTTAAAGCTTATCCTTCATATGACGGTTGTGAAAAAAATTCCAATTTTTGTGTTTTTAAAATTCATTTTGTAAAAAGATTTTTTCGTAAAATAAATATTTGTACTGAGATCCCAATCAAAATATGAAACCGTCTATATTATTTTATATTAAAATTATGATTTCTACGAAGTATGTTTGAGTTTGTGAAAACAAAGTTATCACAATAGCATTCATTCTGAAATTTGCAAAAAAACATGTCGCATTAAAAACATTTTTACTGAAAATACAAACGATAACTTCAGCGATTCCGAAAATTGATTTAAATATTTGAAAGGAAATTTTTAATTGTAGCACAAGTAAAATATAATTTTGCATTTTCCAAACTAGAATTAACGTACATTTAGCAAACAATGCGTTTTTATCAAACGAAAGAATACTACTTAAATACGTCGAACAAAACGCTATTTGGGGCAAACTTTTCTCGTACCCCGGAAGCAAAACTCGGAAAAATACACCGCACATCTGCACACGTATGATATAACATATACAGCACAGAGCCGAATATAAATATAAAGCAAAATAAAATTTCGAGGCGAGTTTGCGCCCGTAACTTTGTCATATTTCGCGATAATGGCTATATGTTTTTGTTTTCCACGCAAGTTTAACCGTCTGGTGTGCCGAACGCGAGAACGTACAGCGGCTCTCTTTTATCCGTGCCGAGTGAAACGTCTTGAAAATAATAAGTTTTTCTTTTCTTCGGTGTCGTTTTCATCTATTTTCCGGAGTCCAACTGTATTTTCAGAGAAAAAACGTCGCTCTTTCCTCTCGCGACTGAGTTTTTAGCATCATCTTAGTGCGATTCAACTAGTGAGCGTTGATGTCTTTCGCTCATCCAGGGCGGTATTTTTCAATGAATTTTAAAATAAAATATATATTTAGATTCAATAAAATATTCTATTTATACTTTACTTTGATTCTATAAAAATAATAAAATCATTCATACAAAATTTAATGGAGAAAATATGAAAATAATCAGCAACCCTATTCGTCGCTAAACCCTCTTATCGCGACGTACTAATTCGCCGACGGAAAAAAATACTACATCCTCGCTTATTTATATGGTTAAGCGGGAGAGATTGTTGCGTTTCAATTTGCGCGCAATTTCAATCTGAGCAAAAAGCTCTTGCCGTGTTGGTAGTTCTTCGGAATCCCAAAAAACGCCAGCGACACACCGCCGGGAAAAAAGAAGGTATAACGTCGACCATGGAATATTAATGGCGGTTGTATGAATGTGTATGTTTGTACTAGTACCCGACCGTGATTTATCACCGGTACTGGTACTCGGTTATGAACCCAGAGGTACGCGCTTTTGTGTACAATCTGGTAATGCACGTGAGTAACTGGATAAAATTTCGTTGAATGGTCCGTAGGGTGATAACGATTTTTTTTTAATAATATTTGCTAAAACAGCTGATTTTAAATTTGATTATATCAAATTGTATTAGGTAAAGCGATGAAATAATTTTGCACGATAAATTGTTCTAAATTGATTAAACTTTTCTTCGGATCGAAGCCGTATATAGGTCGTGTTTTTCCGAAACGACTATTGAAAATCTCGGCAGTGGAAATCGAACAAATTCGTTGTAGTTTTTTCAAACTACATTTCAACGCCGAACGTGTCCGAGTTTGATCGCCGTTAACTGTCGTTATCGCAACTGAATTGTTTCCGGACTACGCGTTTATTTTGTACGAATGGTCTGCAAAAATACAGGATTTTTTCAGCGAGATTTTTGGAAACCATTGGCACGTTGTTTTATATCGTATCGGAGGTCATTCGTCATTAGTATATCGAATACGATTCGATAAAATATTGATAGTTCGGCCTGTTATTGAAATACGGATATCGATTGTGCAGATGGAGTTCAGGTTTAGTTTCGAATAAATTTACAAATCTATTTGAAAATGATTTAAAATCTACTTATCAAATCCTCTGAATATACCAAATTTGAATATATTTTAATTGAAATATGTTTTTGATTCTGAATTCGCGAGAAATTATTCATTTCAAAATACTAACTCTGTGTCTCTGTAGAATTTTCTCTAGCGAAACTCACAACATATTCAAAGAACATTTTGAGTTTGAAACTCTTATACGTAACAAATAATTTACACTTGTTAATTTCAAATATCGTTCAGCGCGTTTGATTTATGCGAAATCTTATTGCCATTTAGCACTTTCATAATGAAAATTTAAGTCGAGGCCGCATATGGTGCGCGGGCTACAAATTCGACACGCGTCGTTCGGACGCACCATAAACAATCCACTGACTAAATATATCAAATTTGCAGCTAAAATCCCACATTAGAGATCCACACGATGATCTAGCCGTAATCTGCGTGCAAATTCGATGGAAATTTCGCGTATCGGCGCCCACGATGGTCTGTTAGCCGACGAGCGTGCCGGTAATTGTATTTAAACTGTTCGCAATGTCCCGATTTCGGGCTGACATTGACAGCCGGAGATGGCTACGACCCTAGCCATTATTATGTACAATATTTGAATTCGAAAACGAGTCCTGGATGGGGGGAAGGATATGTAGGTTTTCGCGACGCGAACAAATCGAATTGGAAGTCGTTTGTGTTATGTGCCTTTACGCACCCCCGACTACGTAGAATTTCGGTATATAATAATAATGTATTACACATTTGGCACAATACATCATGTTATATTACGTATAACGCTTGTGTCAAACGTTGACTTTGATCTACTTAAATTTGATATCTTGCGCGTGGTTTGAATAATGATTTTGTTTTCGTCTGTCGGGCGTATTTATTGTGCGAGCGTCTTTGTTTTAATATTATCAATGCGCCGTTTTGAGTTTGATGGGGGTTTGCATAGTAAAAATTTCCATAAAACGATATGGTTGGGATATGAACGAAAAATTTCGATGAAACGTTTCGGCCGAATGGTATTATTTTTTCGCGTGCATATTTAAAAAGGATGCTCATTTCGTTTTGAATCATAAGCGCGAATTCGTGTATCGAGGAAAAAATCATTGAATAATAAATTTTTGTATACATTGAATAAATTCATAATATTTTAAACATATGAAATATTCATGTGTTTATTATTCGGTATCGGCTCGCCGAAATGAATTAAGCTAAATGTGAACTCGAATCAAACGAGATCGTTGTAAGTTTTATTAATTGAAGTCAATTTATTCATTCTGACCGCCTTTCTAATAAAAGTTTTCAAATAAAGTTTAACCACTAATGAAATCGTCGCCGATTATACCACTGTGGACGAAGTTCAAGAGAATTTCGTGTTCGACCGATTTTTTTTCGCTCATTCACTAGAAAATGATTAATTCGAAATCTATTACATCGTCTGGACTGGAGAAAGAATAATTGTCCATTCGTTCGTTACTTATTCAAATTGTGAAAGAAGCAATACGTTTGAATCTCATTATATTATATAAAACGGGTCTTTGTAAAGTTATCCATATTGAATACGTCACCATTTATCGCGATACGTGTTTAATTTTGACGGGAGCTTTTTGCGGGCTTTCTCGCGAGAGTTCGCCGTTATTCACGTCGCCCCGTTGATATATGCTCCTCATATTTCCCTATCGTACTAAAAATAATACGTTCGAAAAGTTTTTCCATCCAACAAAAGACATTTCGAAGCGTTATCATACGAATGCGTGGCATATGTGTGTACAGGGGATACGGGAATGTGTATAAGGAAAGGCGTTTTGTTCCCGTTCGACAACGGCGTCTCAGTTTTCTCCCCTATAGTGTCCATTGTTTGGCACAGACACTCGTGTTGGGCATAAGAGGAGACATATCAGGAGTGTATCTAAGACTTTTTTAATAATGAAGTCTTAAATTTTTTCATTTGTATTATGTTTACCGTTTTATTTCCAATTGTTAATGAAATGCGAATTTCTTTTGAATTAAAAAAAATGTTTTGTATAGTTAATATATTATAAGTTTTTCACAGTAAATAGTTTTCTTATATGGATGAAATCTCATTTTACTGTTTTAATTTGATCATTCATACGATATTTCATGAAATGAAAATGTTTCTGGAATTTTCCCGACGGCATTTTTTTCTTAGAAACACCACTGAATCGCACCTTCACTCTCACAACATTTGTTTGCCGCGACTTTTTCAGGTGTATTTTTGTCGCTTTCGCGATTGGATTTCGCTCTCGGTGAGTGATCGATGACATTAAGAGTTTTTCCCAGGTGTGTGTGTGTGTGTGTATACAAAAGTACATATCGAATCGCAGTGGGACATGAGAATGTTCTGCGTTCTCTCGCAAATTGAATAGTCGCACTTTTTCTTCTCGATGTGTCATTGTATGTCGCGAAATGTGGGTATAATGTGCGATTTTGCAGAACGAATTCGGTTACGTGAGAAATCTGCATGGTGGAAATGTTTTTTTTAATATCGCTCTTTATCAAAAGAACAATATAAATGTTAAATAAAAAAATCACGTGAATCTATAATATTTAATGTGGAATATATGAATAGTATCGCTTCAGTATAAGAAGCAAAATCCCCAACCCCCTTGCCTCACATGAGCAACCTTTTTTCCTTCTTATTATTTTCGATGGAAACACGAGAGTGGACTGCGCCTCGAAAATACGTCATGATAAATTCTTTCCATAATGAGGCCATTTTCCGACCGTTGATAAAACACTTTTCCGAGCGCGCGCGAGCAACACACGTGCGTCGGTCTATATTATTGTCGGGAAAAACGGGGCCAATTTGGGGCGATTTTTCACACAACGGGGAAAATTATCACAGTCAACCGTTAAACGACCGCCGCACACGGTTTTTCCATTCTGTTTTATTACACGTGTTTTATTTTTATTTTATTTCTGCTTTAATTTTCGTCCGTATTGAATCGGTTGGGTTTTCACTGGGCTCGATAGTTCTTATTCGCCGCGGGCACGTGAGGAAATAAGCAGTAAATCACACAATGAGCGCGTACGCGATAATTTTCCGGGGTTTTCCTCGGTTTCTAGATGGTTATCTCTCTGTTGGGAAGTTTTCAATACTTTCGTGCCCCAGTCGTGCTAGTAACTTAAAGCTCGCACTCTCTTGTCTATATAGCGAGCCTGCTTTAGGAGATAATTAAGGTTAACAATCTTGGGATTACGGTCGCTAACCTTTTTCAGATGCGGTCGACGCATTGGTTTTTGAATGTTAAAATCTGCTCTTTGCTGTAGATTTAAAAGTAGGATCAGTTCAAATTTTATTCATATAATTTCAAAGGATTTAATTTTAGTTTTTCTGTGTGACAAATAAGTAAGTCATTAATACGAAAACAAAATTTTTTTTCGTTTGCTTGGATTTTTTTTGTTCTCGTCATATTTGTTTTCAGTAAATACGTTATTCATGTCGCTCGATCGTTAAAAAAAGATTTATCACTAATATTTAGAGTTCTATGTAACGATGTATGTGATGACGTTGTTTGAATAAATATTATGAAATCAATTAGTTATTTTAATATAAATACATACATAAAATAAATTCTGAGTCAATAACGATCAAATTCGAATATATGTCAATTCACAGTGATCAAAATAATACTTACCTATCTTTCGATGGCATACATAAAATGAAAAAACCACATCCGCCCGTTCGCGTTCAGCACTTCGATCACGTATCGACAACGAACACTTCCGTCGCGCGAAAACGTCAACATTTACCCGACTTTTGAACCGTTTAACGAAAGAGTCCGAAAGGAAAAACCACACATCCGATCCACAACGATACAATCGACCAACAAACAACGCATTTCGGCTTGGAAAATGAAAAAAAAAACTAACCAGAGATACAAAACCATCGTAGTTTTCGTGTCACGCGGCGAGTGCGTGGCGCCGATCTGATAAAAGCCTTCGTGTTTCGCGCTTATCGAATCGAACTTTCCCTTTTCGGACATGTCAAATGAGTTGTAGCCTTTGGCTCATTATGGCTCACACGTACCTTTGGGGTGATTAATTTTTCAGCGTGGTCTGACTCGGTTGTTATCCCGTTCGTCTGTCGTGGTCGTTTTGGGGAACGATGCCTCGTTCAGGTGTTTCTTATCTTTTTGTGTTAGCTTGGAGAGTATGAAAGGTGAGGTTTCGTTTGTTTTCGTGCAGTTTATAAAATGCACCCTGCTCTGTGGAGTAATTTGAATTTTTTCCTGTGTCGTTATGGTCTGCGGTTTACCTTTGGTGGCAGTACTATTTTTAGTTGAATATGTATGAAATATGAAAGAATTGTTTTTGTGCTGTTTATTAAATGAAAATTTTAATTCAAATTTTCTTTAGGATCAATGTATACATATTATATCTCAAATTTGCGTGTTTCGTCGGTTCAGAAAAATATACAATTATAAGCTTTATGAAATTTGAATAGCTATATTGAGTAGTCTTTTTAGATTATTATCGAGGTTATTTATGTTATCCTACAATTTACACGTTATGTTAAGGTCGAATTGAAAATGTAAAATTCGGTAATTATATCAAATATGTAGATATTATACTTATTCAAAAATATTGAATAACATAATGTTATTCATTTCGAACGAAAACTCCTAAAAAAGTTATATAAACACGTAATAAATTCGCATTGAAACCGATACGTTTTGTCCGAAAATAAATTGGCTCGGGCGAGATAATATTTTCGGGAATGAAATTGTGTATGTTCGCGTGTAATTAAAATTCACCAATTTCGATTACGCGATATCAAATAAGCCGAACGTTAATATTATGAAATTAAACTGCACATCTGATAAGTGGAAGTTCGCATTTGCCCGGCTCGCCGAACGCATACAAATTTGCCCCTTTCCTTTTCCACGGGGTTCGAATTTATTCGAACGCTTTACTGACTTTGTATTAAAATATCATATTATTAAATCCATTATGCGAGCGGCTAAGCCTTGAGAGATCCGACGTCGTAAATTATCAGTGACACGACTTGAATGGATAGCAGAATATTTTAAGTGATTAGGCTATTTCGGGCTTTAATGACTCGCAGTTTCGAGCACCCTAATGGGGCCAAAGATTAACTATTACATTTAATAATAAACCAGACTAGTGTGACTATATTAAATCGGAGTACTTGTGTGAATCAGTATCAATGGCACTGTTATACACTTGAGCAATTATGTAAACTCTTGTTAGAAAAGTTAAGTAGATAAATCAGGACTAAGTGAAAATGCTTGAATAATTTCGTTGTCTTGTTTCATTTTGATGACTTTGTTATTGTATATTAATTTATACACATATCTTAAAACGGTGGTTATATTATATTTTACAACCCACTATTTGGTTCGATACTGAGGAAATGGCGCATCGGAATAGTTTCAACGTTTCCGCGTCACACTTATAAACTCAAAACACATTCTCAACAAGGGCCACATATAATATCAAAGGTTTATCGAACGTTCCGTAGTTGAGGAGCATTAGCTTCCTATCACGGTCGAAAGGGCCGACTTCGAAGGTCCGTAATAAACTTTCAAAGTAAAAAGTTGAACCGTAAGTCATATTTCGCAGCCGACGCCCATCCACTCGGCCTCCCGCCCACCCAAAACCCATGCCGCCCATCGTCCTATATATGTATATATGAAAGGGAGTAGTGTGTGATTACGACCCCCAGGTCAAAGATTTATGTGAAATTTGCGAATGTAGGCCCCGATTCGAGTTTGTCTTCGAAATGGGTAATTGATTTCTCGACGCCGTTTTTTATATATCATATGTTCTATTTTGATTTCAGACGCTCGAAAAGGTCGCTTCGTTTGCGATTCAGGTCACGGATTTTATTGTTCCCACATATGTTTTATGTGAGACGACTAGTTTCAAAGTTGCATTGAGAATCCTAAGCGATATGGGGGGGAAAATCTAAAGAAAATGGACTCGGAAGTGTTTGATTTTTCCGAGAATATTTTTATGGGAGTTGAGTTTATTTTTGTACAAATTTTGAAACATTTATGTTGATTTAATATTTTTATACTTCAAATAGTATTTTTAGAATATTGGGGTTGAATAACTTGGTTATTCGTGTTTTATTTAAAATTTTATTCATTATCTTTCATTGATTCATAAACAAGATGTTACGTGCACGAAACTCACTAAGATAATGTAGTTAAAAGTATTTTGTAAAATACACTATCTTTAAAAACTTTCTTATCGTTTTATGCTCAGTGGTTTCTCAACATAAACAATCTAGACAACTTTATTGTATAAAACGTTCGAAGATGCGAATACGTTTTTTTTATTATTGAAAATTACGAGCTCCCTTTGTTTATTTTCACTAGCAAACGGCGCTTTCGAGCGCGAAACGAATATTCGCGAGGAATTTTATAGTGTTGCTTTATGGATCGAATAACGTATAATCTTGTCATACGGTGTCACTCGATTGTGTATCGGCACGCGAACCGAAAATATCTCCAGCTCGTTATGTTCTGAAAATATATAAAAAAAAGGTTTTCCATCCCCTTCGGGTAAGTCTGAAGGCTTTATATCAGCGCTATGCGATCTGACCTATTCGCACACCTTATTCGCATAGTTGTGTCCCGTTAAGCCGTACGATTTAAAATCACGGAATTCTGACTTCAACGGCGCCCGTTAAAATTCTGATTTAATATCGGATCGTTATTTTATTTTATTTCGAGGAAGGGAAAGTCGGGGACTTAGTTATGGAAAAAAAACTTTTTAATAAGACATTTATTAAATAATAATAGCGAATCTACTTCGAGTGAATTTCACGACTCTCTTTATTCTTAATGAGGTGATGACTTCGTATAATGCCCTTTTATAATGTTAAATAAAGTTTACGTTCATTACTGGAATATTTTTTATCTGTCTTGTTCCTTTTCGGCTTTTCATTTTTCCATTATGAACATGATAAAAATGGAACTTACAGTGATTTTCGGCGCTCGCCTTTCTCAAGGATCTTTCATAATTATACAGAAATATATATCGCAAAGAGATACTTCTTTTGTAATTTAATTAATGGGCTTTGAAAACAGGAAAAATTTCCCGTAATTAACTTGATTAAGGGGCTCACTCTAAATTTTTTTACGTTATATAAATATCCTATTACTATTTTATATTTTCATATTAATATCAAACGCATTCGCAAATTAATTCCGAAAAAGGGTACAAAAGCATGGTATCAAATTATGACGGAACAAAGCGGATCCGTCGAACCGCTGAAAAAAAAATACAGTCAAAAATATATCGAAAAAAAGAGCAATGAAGCAATTCATCAGCGCGAAAGCCTACAATCAACATACATTAGTATTTCCCCGCGGAGCTTTCGCATAAAACCCTTCAGCGCCCCGAAAAAGCTCCCACACCTCGAAAATAACGAACGAGCTTCCAAACTGCCCGCCATTATTGGACGTCAAATCCGAAAACATATAAATCTTATGTTCGACCCGAATATTCAAATCGCTCATGCTCGATCCTTCCAAAATTGGCTCGCCCCGAGCGTATGAAAAAAAAAAATATACGCTGGAAAAGCGGGCCGTATATGCGGTCTATTATGTTGTGAAAATTGGTCGGACTTCTATACACTCGAGCGGACATAATATATTTTAATAAAACGCCGTTTCACCTCGGTGTCCGCATAATAAACCCGCCGGTATTGCAAAGTGAAAGCGTGAATCGCGAAAAAGCTATAAATTTTGCGGACGATGGCGTATTTGGCCGTTCATTGTCGTATCGCAGATATGCGCCGAAATAAATTTATTTACCAAGTTTATTACGCTGGTGTATGATCCTCATTTGGGTTATGACTAAAGATAGCTAATTGAAATTTTCAGTTAGTTAATACGAAAATATTATGACGAATTGAATTTTGTGCTAAATAATTTGTGTTTTCCATTGTATTTTATTGTTAAAAAGTGACTGTTTTTTCGCTTATTTAGCTATGGAATGCAATAGAACTACCATGGAATTATATAAGCGGACCTTTTCTTTGATGTTGTTATTTACTGCGGTTTTAGAGCTTTTTTGCTATTAAAGCGAATAATGGAATGAAGGGAATACATCGCCAATAAAATTTTATTAGTACAAAGAGTTTATTATAAGATTTAAAATGTTTGCAGTCGTGCTAAATATAATATAATACGCAGCAACTGATTTATTTGCTTCTCGTATGTGTTTTATGTACGTCAGCATTTGAGAATTCATAGAAAAAATATATAAATATATTAAACATATCGTGCAAATAAAAATCAAGCGTATTTTAAACATTTTAAAACTTTCAACGTAAAATTTATTCTTCAGTCGTTGGAATATAAAAATACTGCAACGAACGCCCGTTTTCACATTCATTTTTCTGTATTTTGTACGAAAAAAAACATGTCAGAAAAACAATAAAACCTTAAATTTGACATGTAAGGTGAAAAAAACGAGCACAGAATGTTTACAAGATTGAAGGGTTGACGTCAAAGTATGCAGTGTCGTGTTCGCGAAACAAATAAAAAGGAGCTTTGATCTCCGAGGAATCTCAGCCGTTTATTGGATCCGGTCAGCCGTTATCTTTATGCAGGACAAAAATTTCAATAAAATAATTGTTATTCGAATACCTGTCCCTTCGGATACATCCTCATACGTGTTTCTGCGGTTGACCAGGTAGAAAATTTCGTTTGGCTTCAATTCGAATTGGGGGATCGACCCGCACTGATGGCTAATCACTTTGAATTCGTTACTCGTATTCCATCAGCCTCCGCGTCGGTGAAACCTTTGTTTTTCCAACAAAGGTAGTATATGGCAATTTTTCCAATTCGGCCGCTTGATTTTTCGCTCGCGTTATTTTTTTTGCCGTTTTCATTTTCGTTCCGTCGGCGGTCGGGTTAAAAAAAAAAACGAGTAAATAAAACAAATAGATGACGATGATAAACTTCGTTCGGTATTCTTTCTTGCTACGTCTGTGGGTTTCGTATTATATTAAACAAAAGCGTAATGAATGTGCCCTGGGTCAACAAAACACGGGGTTCGGATGTTTCGGTTCAAACACGGCGATTATTCCGCTCTCGTTTTGCCGTTCATACAATATTTACCTTGATATAAAAC
>JAOXNN020000074.1:1741302-1753627 GCA_028571205.2 Hydropsyche betteni | reverse complement strand
CGGATGTTTCGGTTCAAACACGGCGATTATTCCGCTCTCGTTTTGCCGTTCATACAATATTTACCTTGATATAAAACCCCCGTCCGAAAATTTTCCCGATTAATGCGAATTTCCGAGAATTCTCTCGTCTCGCCCGACCATGTTCGAATTAGAGACAAAACCTCGGCGAAATATCGCCAAAGTGAAAACTTGACAATTTCCGTTGCACCATTGCGGAATGATTGATCCCGCGATATATCGCATGATTTTATCGTGCTCCATTAACCCGCGATTCATCCCATAATAGTCCATTAATTTTTACGTTTATTGGTCGGCAGATAGGCGATACTGGAAATTATTGTGTACACATATATATAAAAATGTTCGGAGACAGATGTATATCACTTTATATCGTAATACGTTTCGAAATGTAATCAGGAATGCTTGCGTCGACAGCTTCAAATAATTTTATTTGAATTTGTTATTTTTTTCTTTTCCTTTATTTCTTTTCATGGGGGAGTGTTGTTCCGTATGGAAAGACCTGAAATATATATCTTTAGAAAAAATCTCACATGAAATATAGATGATGGGTATAAATATAGACGGATGTAATAATAGATGTTGATGAAAACAAGGTTTTGATTTTACTGTGTTCAAATAATCTCAAAGGTTTAAGATGAAAGGCTGAAATTTTCCGTATACAAATAAACAAATAAATGACAATCCTTTACTTTCGCAAATGAATATTGTTGATAAATCTTCGTCGTGCTAATATTTGTTTTAATTGTTTGCAGGAAACGTAGAGATAAACTTTAAAAATCGCGCAAAGCACATCACCGTTGTAGCTGACGCCATTGAATTATATTAAAAAGCGTCAGCTTTGTTGTGTATTATAACTAAAAGTATAAATTTGTTATGAAATATTTGTTACTTATATATTATTAACGAGCTAAGAACCAAGTTGTTATGTAATGTGAAATAACCAAACAAAAACTGCAAGTGCAACTTCGCAAACATCCAACAGTACATCAGTACAGCGCAGACATCGTAGAACTTCGAATAAAACAAAAATTAATTCATAACACATCCAATCCGAAAACGAAAACATACGAAAGTCTGAAACACAAAACTGTATAATGTTATTTAACGGTTCGCCCGATAAACATCGCCGTTGTTATTGTTGCCCCGGTTTTATGTTACAAACTCCGAAACGGCCCCGAGGCGCGTCGTTTCATGAATAATTGAACCAAAGACTGTCATTAGCGGAGAAAAAAAACTCACACCAATTTCTGCACTGTGAAAGCTTTTTGCGAATCATGTGAAAAGAGTGGCCGGGCAAAGCAGAGCGTCGCCAAGATGGCTATGGTGTTATCGCAAAAAACCAAAATGGTGTTCGGAGGACTATTGACGTTCATGTTGCTGGGGTGCATGCTGGTCACAGGCTCGGCTTTAGGATGGTTCAGTCCTGGAGGATCTTCGGAGTTGTCTGGAGAGCTGGCTGCCAAGCTCAGCCAGCGGAAGCATTATGGACTTCAGGTTTTTATCCGATTTTATATTATTCGTGTGCTTTTTTTGCCGTTCGGCAGCCGGGACTTTTCAGTTGCGAAGGCGGATCAACTCCGATGGATGTATTCGGTGTTTTTATGGTCGATTATCTACGCTTCGACGGCGCTATATTTTAAAGTTTTATGTTCGTGAATAAAATATGCGTTGAATTTTAGACGCGTGAATAAACGATGGAACATTTAAAAGTTTCGCGCAAAATCTGATGGACGAACCTATGTGCAGAGGTTAAGCTGCGGATTAAATCCTGAGCAGATTTCGGGTCCGAAAAACCTCGATTTTTCCCAACATAAATATTGACTTATATCTTTTTTGATACGGTTTATCAATACATTTTACAAATTTTACCGTTTAAATATTTTGTTTTACTTTAGATTAAAAATCGTTACGTTGTTGTATAAAAACATTGGACGTAATCCGAGCCGTCATTTCAATATCGAACGACCGTTAATGCGTTCAATTTAATAAAAAAACGTTTTTCGTATTTTATCACAAAATAGTTTGAAATCGAATATTCGATTCGAATCATTCAATACAAAACAGACCACAATAACGCTAAAAACACATCGAATCAGCGTCCGACACAAAACACTCAACGCACGCTTCGATAACCGAGCAAACTATCGAGTTAAATTCTCCCGGATTTCTTATACCCGATTTATTTTATACCATTATTGACAAGCATACATACGCCAACACAAAACACACGCTGAGGGGCCAGGATAAATACGTACGAACGAACTCGGATCGACGTAAAGCCGTTAATGGCGAAATTTCCGGCGACTTAACGGATCATGCCGGAACATAACGTCCACACATGCACTCGAACCACGTGTGTGTATGTGTGTGTGTTTTGCTTAGTGTGTGTTTGCACGTGCACCGGAGGCTTCTGTGTTGCAGTCGGGAAACTCGTAAACAGGATAACTGCATCCTTTGGGAAAATGCGCCAGGCCGCAAATGTCAGCAAACATACTGTGTCCTTTGGGGACGTTTGGAAATAAATTTTTCTGACTCGTTCGAGGGTTTGATTAATATTTGCTAATGGAAAATTGTTGGAAATATAGTTGAATTTATCGGAAATTGAATAATTTGGATCGTGTTTCGTTATTGTGGGTAAATTATTTAATATCTATTGCAAATTCGGATACTATCGGAAGTTCACGCACTTTTCTCTATCGTGTGATAAAGAAATACAAGTTTCTAAAAACTTAACTTTTCGGATCAAAAGTACATAAAATATATATTTATATTTACTAACTGTGTCACATGTCGATAAACTTCAACAATAGATAAGATACATTCACCGTAGATAAACTGTTCAACATTATTCAAATATTATTTCAGTGAATTTAATATTTGTTTGATTAATTTTACTCGAATTTGAATTGTGAAAGATTAATCACATTTCAATATCTATAATTGCACAAATTCGTTTTTAATTGTGCAAACGAGCACATTCAACAATCAACAAATGACGCCCACACCATCAAATTGATTAATCTACCTTTCATAGACGAAAATGCTAATAATTCAACCCACATACTAAAAATTAAAATTAATAACCTTTCGATTCCGACAATGCGCCTTATCAATCGACCCAATCTGTAAAAAATTAATCCGCACATTTACAAAACAGTGCGATAATTAATTACACCGAATCCCAATCCGACTTATTGAAATCGGAGGCAGAAAACCCGCCTTATTCGGCCCGCACACATTTCCATCGAATTTTTCGACCATAATTAATAAGTGTCGTCCGCTTTGCGTGCCGCAGGTAATTAAATTATAAATCGTCGAAATTTTATTAATGGATCGCCTTTCGTTCTGTTAACTTTTATTAATGAGCCGCGGCTGCGAATCAAAGGCTTAATTGCGCCTAATGACTCCTTCTACGTATTTGTTTTCATTTTTTTTTTTGAATTTTCGTGATTCCCTGGGCGGGTAGGTCTGTCTTGTTTCGACGATGATGATTTTGTAATTCGTTGATGCGAACGAACGAATGATAAACGATGGGTCGTGCGTCCCCGTTAACGGTTTTGTACGGTTAATTGATTGCGGTTTCCGCGAACAGAGAACTGCCCGACTCGAATGCGGCATAATTAATCGGTACCGACTTTCCAGGGATTTTTATCTGTGAAGAACGTTTAAATGATCAATCAGCATTATGGTCGTGTTAATTAATGACGTTTTGATGCATTGTTCACGTAATCGATGCTTATATTTCAATCTATTACTGAGAAAGTTTGTGAGTGAAATTTAAATGTATTTTGTTTTTGGACGCTATGAATATGGTATTTATTTCGTTACTAAATAAATACAAACAATTGTTTCAAAGTTATTATTTCGCGGTGGCATTTACATAACGCTAACCATAAAGTCACAGTTAAATTTGATAATATAATTTCGCACTACGCTCGCTTGTACATGTATTTATCTCTTTATAAAGGATTTGTGAATTTTGTGAGAACTCTTCACTTAGCATATATAATTTGAATGTTTTTTTTTTTATTCGTTTCGTTTGAATCCGAATATTGTTCAGAACAATAAAATTCCATTAACTCGTGCATAAATAGTTTGAAACATTCTGATCCAATTATTCGAACATGACGTGACACTAGTCACGGACCGTCACATGATCGATGTACACGTATTTAGTACACGTGTACGTTGTGTGAGTTGTTCAGTTGCCATTCAGACTAAACCCCGATCGAGGACTAGGGAATTAGGAAGGTGAAGGACTAAAATGTGCTGTTGTTCCTTCAGCATATATTATACATTTCATGGTTCAAATTGAAATATGATTGAATGAGGGTATTTCATAGATTAACTTGATTGTCTATTATTTTGCTTAGTTTTATTAGACGAATTGGTTCTGTTAAATTTTAACAATATATAAATGTGAAAATATAATCTATAATGTTCAATTTTTTTTATTTTGCAATAGATTGTATAAATAATTTATTGGAAACTAGCGATTTGTACTCGGCGTTGCTCGAGACTTATTTCATATGAATAAAAAACGTAATTAAAAATGCAAAAAGTAGTACACAAGAAAATGAAAAAAACACATCAACAGTAATAGTAGAAGTAGTAGTAGTTATGAAAAAAAAACAGTATTAGAAAATATAAATTTTACCGAAGTGTCTTTTGATAAACTATATTTTTTTGTTTTATAGATTCAATTTGACTCTTAGACTTAATACTTTGACTGATAGGTATGATTCTATGAATTGCGTAACCAATGCAACTAAATTCAACAAACGATGGATCTTTGACTCTTAGTACTGGATTTTTTTTAATTTTAAAATGACGTTAGATCAAAACCTGATACAAAATCTTTACCATTATACACCTAATATATTTACAAAATTTCATTGTAAATAGATGATCAGAAAGGGCATTCATAACTAACATACACATACACATTCATTTTTATTTATATAATTTTTATTTATATTGTTAATACCACCCGGACAATTATACGTACAACTAGAACATCGTTGTTCCGATCAATGTACGAGGATCTCTGATCCTCGGAGTGCTTGTAGGTACACAGCAACGACAAGGCAATGGTCTTACGATCGAGTCTCACATATCGCATTAGCAGTGCAATTAGGCAAGTCAATGCACAACTTGTCAAACCAAACCATATGGACGATCGATTTGCGAATCAATTACGTGCCCGACCATTTGAATTATCGCCAGCTGAATAATGGATCGAATCTTCTGCTTCTACTCTATTACTGCATCCGTCTGATGTACTTGTACGTGCTTCTGATCGGTTTGTTCGGGTTAAAGATTGATGGTGGGTTCGAGTGTGTGTGTTTGTGTCGTTTAATTTGATTGAATTGAGCGTATACAGTTTGGTTAATGTGCTTGAATTAATCATGTGAATTGTGACTTAAGTTTGTTTTGATTGTGAGATATTTGCTTGAAAATTTGTTATGTAAATGTATTCGGGAGGATTGGTTTGACAAAGTATACAGAGGAATCCCGATGGATTTAAAAGCTTTTTCTTAAATTTTGTGACAAAAGTTTGTATTAAAAAAAATAATTTCCCCCACAACTCTGAATTTTTTAATTCGTCTCTAGATGTGTGTAAAAGTAGAATGTTTGATAAAAAATCATTGCGAAAAATAATAAGTCAAAATAATACTGTAACAAAGTGTATAAAATGTTTATATATCCGATACATAAAACGGGAATTTGCAGTTACACAGCGACGCAACATAAAATGAACGATCGCCGAAATTTTCCTTCGAACTGCCGTAAAAATGGAAAGTTTTTAATTTTTCCCGCCGGAGGAAAGTAATAAGCGAAAACGCCGGCTGATACATCGCTCCACTAACTCTTGCTCTCAATAATGGATTGCGTTGTGAAGCCTAATCCATCTCCGTAAAGCAAATCACTTACAGTGTGTTATCTAAAATGTATTTTTTTTTCATCCCCGCTTTCCATCACCCACTCGTCCCTTTTCTGGAGCTCTCTCGTTGTCGGCTTCTTTTACCTTCGAAAAAAATAAATCATTATTTCGTGTGGCTGTGTCTTTTCCCGAAAGCCGCCTGAAAACGGTAGCGCCCAAATTGTATTGGGGTAGGCAAGATAAGGCTTTTGTCATATGTCGCAAAAGCAGATTTCTCTTGAAACCTTTCTTTTATACATGAATTTGTGCCCCATATAAATATTTCAAAAAACTACTATTATGTATTTACGCAGAGAAATTTTTTTGTCGTTCTGAATATATGTCAAAAGTGTAGCGTTTTTTGATCGGTATGACTATTATGAGGAGATAATTTTTTTCTTATTATTACAGAATGAAAAATATATTTCTTCGTCGGACGTTCGGTACGGTATGTATTATACATTACACGTTGAAAAATGTATATGAGAAACAAAAAAATAAAATCTGTCTCTCACTCACAAAGGTCGCTCGTAATTAATTATCAAAGGAAAGGTAGCGAGTTTTAAAGAACGAATTCGCGCATGAAAAAATAACGAAAAAACACAAACAAAGTAATATTTCGTATATAATAATATCGAGATTGTTTACAAATCTCACTTCAAATAAAAAGCACGTTATTAATGCATCTGTTTTTTTCCGTCCAAGAGACATTCTTCCTTTTAGCGATTTCCCGTTTCCGCCTTCATCTTTCCAAAATTAAAAAAAAATAAACAAAAAAACCTTTCCTTCAATATTTTTGTTTTTCGAAAACTCTAAATTTCACCGTACCGTGAATATGTATTTCTTTAATACATTCTTTTTGCACCGAAAAAAAATTAATAACGTTTTTTTTTTCGGTCACGCCCAAAGAGTCACACGTAATGTGTTGAAAAAAAAATGGGGGAAAGTTTCCTTTTCGCGCGAGCCGACTCTGGATATACACGTGCTTTTAAAATATTGCTTTTTCTCCTTTTCATGTAAAGCAAATACAGGGGCGCACACTCGCTGATTTTATTTTATTTTTGTTTATTTACAATCCGCCGTCGCTTTCAATTCGAACACACATGTTGCAAGCGCGAAACTTTCGGCGGACGAGAAAAAATTCACTCGTATAAATATATACACAAGATGACTAGAATCTGAAATGGCATCTAGTGCGAACTACCAAAGGACGTAATAAAAGCGTGGCACGATTGTGTCACTCGTCACAAAAAGCATGCCGTTCCACCATTCCGTATGGTGTGCCGTTCGAGTGTATTTCAACTCCTGCTGGATGTTTCAGCCACGCGAAATTGGAAGTGAAATATCCCAATTCGCGCACAAAGCAAGATAGAGCGATTTATGTGACTGCTTATCTATTTCCCTTGTACGGGGAGAAGACACGTTTCGGTCGGGATCTGTTTTTTGGGTGTTGCACGCGAATACGAAATGCAAATTTCTTATGATAGGCCCTGTTTTATTTTTCATAGTAATGGCCGGGATTTGAATGTATTTCGTGCGTTTGAGAAAAAATGGTTTTCGTGCGAAAGGTCGTGTGAGAAATTTATTTTTATTTTAGGCAGATTCTAAATTTTTTATTGTAAACAGAGCAGTAGGATTAGATTTCCAATACGTTTATCATTATGATAATATATGCTAAGGTTTGTAAATAACTTCATATTTTTTGCATTGGTTGTTTATCGAATGATTCAAATTTTTGTTGAAGTTATTAAAAAAATCTAATCAAACCAATTCATGGACAAAGTTGTTACAAGAATGTTATACTTTGACATTTTATAAAAACTCCTTATGGGTTTTATATAAAATGTCATTGCTAATGTTGCATGTCATCGATATTTTAAAATATTTTATACCATGTCGTATACTGAATAATAAACTGGTTCAACACATATACGATTTCGGTTGCATCATATTCAAAATAATCAAATTTATCACGCCACAGCCATAAAAGTCAAAACACATTCGAAATGTCGCGGCAGACCTTAAAATTTTTATTATCGAGCGCAAATAAATCCACACTAATTTACGATTTCCGAATTCATTCGTGCACACACGTCTGCCGTTCGAACGCCAATAACGAAAAGACTCAAAGAACCCCAGAAAGCGAAAAGTTTTCGAATTCCTCGTTGTCACCAGCCAATTAATATAGCCCATCTATAGTGGAGCTTTTTAATTTAGTGCGAAACGCCTACCTGTTAAGAGAGTCGAATAAAAACGGCCTGTACGCGTCGGGCATTCTTATAAGGCGATATCCTCGAAGGGATAGTGCCATGGGGTGGTTCTGTAAATAAGTGGCACTCAATCTGTAGGGTCTCGTTACCAGGGAAGCGGTTCGGAAAAAAACTTTGTCCGTCCTTCGTTTCGATTGAACATAATGCGATTTCACTCGAGGATTTTATTTTCAGTTTGTTCGCATGATTTTCCCGCGCCGTTTGTGCGCGAATATTTTTCGATAGTCGCTAAATCGAATCAGTGTTCTTGTTTTTCGGTGCCGGGTGGATTTCGAGTGGTGCTTTGTTCCGTTTGAAAATCGCACGATAAATATCGGCGGCGCAATTTATTTTTGTATGTATACGGATAGTATCCGTGTTTTTGTGACAATTCAATGAAACCGAATGATTTTTTTTATATGTACGAGTACAATTAAAACAACACAAACGAGTTCGTCCCGTACACGATTGCGAAGTTCGATCGTTCTCACCAATGTCCCGAGTGCGACATTTCGAATGCAAGACGCGGCCGTTTTTCCAAATTTTTTCCGTCTGTTTTTCCTTCGACGCACCCTTTCCCGGCTCGTTAGAGCTTTTTCGTGTAAGAGAGCCCTATCCCTACACCACTACACCCCTATACACTCATTTTTTCTGACGGCAGGTATTTCGCGCTAGGAACAAAGCGTTTTCGGGCGTCTGCTCGCCGGAAGCAAAGAGTCAAGAACAAAGGACGATGCGACGGGCACTTCCTCTCCTCGAACGGGGCGCAAATATTTGTATTTGAGAAGATCTCGAACCTCTCACACCCCCGACGACTTCCCGTTCCGATCCTCGGAGTCGACCTCCGCAATTTTCCTCCTCTTTTGAGGGAGAATTTTCCCTTTCGGCGCCCGTCCTCCGACTACGGAGACGAGTCGGAAAAGCGGCCAGATTACCGGCGACATAAAGCGACGGAAAAATTGCTTCATGCCATACCTTTATTGTCGGTAATAAGTAACTCAGTTTTGAAGGAGGCTTCGCGATGTTAGTGAATGGGTGGGTGGTGTAAAAGCCCTGCGAGGCGCATTCGTTTGGGGATGATCGCGATAAATTTGGAGCGTTCGTGATTTGTCTTGATTTAATTAAAATGTATCTTCATTTTTGCGCTTTATTGCCAATTAGGCTGTGTTTTTGCAATTCGTTCGCTTTCGAGCTCGTCCAAGGTTTTTCATTTTCGAATGGTACATATTTAATTATTAGGAAACGTTCAGTTTTATCGCAAATATAAATAAAACTCATTATTTATATTTGATTTTGTTATTTGATTTAGTTTTTCGCGTGTTCGTTATTAAAAAACAATTAGTTTATAATCAAATTGTATACGGCAAACATATAAAATTTTCCATTTTCCATTATCACTAAAAGCATATCACTTTTTACTAAATATGTAAATATTTTCCATTAAATATTTCAGATTATCAAACATATCTAAATTATTATGTACATAAACCAGTTAGCAATACGCGAGTCATTATATTCAAATGACGTTAGCTTTTAATGGAATTTCTATACAACTATAAATCGACCAAATGCGGTAGCCGTAAAAATAGAAACCATAAATCATTTTGGAGAGAAAAACCACCTTTTGTTAAGGCACAAAGAGTATTTGCGTTATTAGTTTCAATAACTAGCTGTGGAAGCTTCGATCGACACGGCGTAGACTGAGTTGTTACATATTAGTTAGACGGAAGTCGACTTCTTTCAATCACACTATGTTACCGAGGACTTTCTGACGTGTATGGATACACTTTCTTGTGCCAGGTGTTGAACAGGCTACAATTTGTCTGAATAAAACCGAATTTAATGCAGGCTTTGAGGGGCGACATGCCGAGTATGGCGCGGTGAAAAGAGTAAAAAGTGCCAGACGTGTGAAACGTACACGTGAACGTTGAAAAGCAGCCGCTAAAGTATACACTTGAATTTATTTATGGCACTTCCTTCAGTCGAAGATTTATTAAAACGTTTTTGATACGGGCTGCAGAGTCTGATGACTGGGTTTTTTTATCGAATTTTTGGTTTCGTTCTTGTAATTTAAATATTAAATAACGTTCAAACTTAGTTTTCATTATAAAAAAATTCTCTTTTCGATAAAATTAGTCACGTAAGATGAATGTTTTTCTTGCGTCATGTGATTACGTTAACCTTTTTTCATAACTTATTATTAAATCTTTCTCGTAACACATGATTTTGCATACTTGATTATTGAAGAAATTTTAAATTATGTAAACATCGAATGATTATGTGAGAATAGATTAATTCTAAAACTATTCATTGTGAATATCTAATATGTTACAAGTTTTATTCGATCCTTTTACACACGTGATTATCAATGGGTTGTTCTTTGTGTAGTTTGCCTTCTAAGTGTATGTTTTAAAGAGGTTTAGCAAGCTGTCACCTCTATATTATTCATGCACGTCATCATACCTTGCGGGTTTCGCTGAAACTATTAACTAACTTCGTCGATATAACGAAAGTCATCCCTTCAAACTACGTATGTGCGGACATGAATTCATTTAGACGGAAAGGTCTGAAATTTTAGAAGGCATCCAACCAAAAATATCGACTATTCGCCTTTGTATAACACGCCATTAATCGAAGAGCAGTCCTTCAAGAGCTTTTGAGGTCATCACGTAAACGAACGTCTGAAACGCTTCAATACATACAAGTTTGATAAGTGATCTCGCTGTGGTGTCCTTCTGGATCCGAGTTTAGGGATTCGATATCCCTTTCTGAAACAGTGGAACGGGATGTCCTACAGGGATTAGTCTTGGCCCATTTATGGAAGGGACTTAGTACGGATTCGGACCTAGCATAATCCGTGAGATGGGCTTTCGAAGATGCAAAAATAAAAAGTTTAACGTTCGAATTTTTAACAGCATTGCGAAAAATTAAGTGATTTATCACAAAAAGGGAATGAATTCGGAAAAAAATTAAATATCTTACTAGTGAGTTTAGAAATGAAATGTTACATCATTCAAATGTGGGATGAGGGAGAGATCAAAATGAAAATAGATTTCACCGAAGTATGTATAGTGACATAAATTAATATAGTCGCGTTCTATAATTTCCTGGCGAGTTGACCTAGGACGTTTTGGCGTTAAGCTCCGGGTTCCTACATCGAACGCTTAATTTTCTAGTTCACTTCAGGCGAAATGCATAATTATTCAAATTACTTCACTTCGTATAATTTTCCTTTGAAACTTGTCCCACTTAACACGCCAACGATGCCGTGTACTTTAGTTAAAATTTACACGGTGATCTTTATAAAAGAATGCCCCGCAAACTGATACAATGATCAAATTATAGAACAGTTTTTTGATTTGAATCAAACAACTGCGGGCTCCTTTCGCGTTGAACACTTTCAACGGCGCAGCACTCGAGTTGGCCAAATGAAGGGTTCTATAGACTTAACGACAAGTACATTGTTAACCTCGATGAGTATCTTTTAATGGGCGAGATAAATTTTAACTTATCGTTATAGTGACATTAAACGAACTTTACGATTTTGTTTCTTTAAGCTTTTGCAGTCCGAATCGTATTCTCGGTCTACTTTTTCGTATATGTATAATTTTATAAAATATTGTATCATAGCGAGCATTGCACGTCGCTATCGTTTTACAAATATTTTTAAAGAAACCTTCGACAACACTTATTAATTGTATATTTTTATCTTGATCATTTTTTTTCGTGGAAGTAGTAAACACTTCGAGGGCTTACGTATAATAGATTACTTGTCGCCGCAACGGGGATTTCCGCGTGAAAAGTTTCAGAACGTTCTCTTTGCTCGGCAGATTTTCAAATGAGATTAAAAAGGCATCGTCCTTTGCTCAGTTTTCACTTTTTCCCTCCGGTAGAAAACGGCCAGAAAGTTGTGTACACTGCGCGGCCGTTACTTACGATCTTTGTGAACAATGTGCTTTCCCGAGGATTTTTACGCTCGCAAAGAGAACGACAATCGCTCTCATTAGCGGAGTGCGGATCAGATTTATGTCGTTTTTATTTCCTTGTACTACCCAAGTCCTTTAATTGTATGAAAATAATATTTATTTTAAACTCTTTTAATAATTTCAAAATTTTCTTTGAAGTTTTAATT
>JAOXNN020000074.1:1723600-1741202 GCA_028571205.2 Hydropsyche betteni | reverse complement strand
AATTGTGCGCATATTCATACGTTGTTAACGTATCAAATTGAAAATTATACAATTTGTAGTAACAAAAACGTTCCGTCCCGTATGGGAAAATACTGTCCGTTTCCTTTTTCGTTCTAAAAGTTGACTAAAATGAAATTGATAATACATACATGAAATCGATAATTCATTTGTCCTTTCGATTTGAATTAGTCCATGTTTACCTTATAATCTTACATCGAAGTTTCCCAATTATATTATTGATATAAAATCACAATATCAAACGGAGCACATCAACGACACGCACAGAGTCCGCATTCAAACACGCGCGGATTGATTCGAACTCTTTTCGTTCCTTTACTTCCGTACCACTCATCGTGCGTTGCAAACACACGAGAAGGAAAAGAAATAAATAAGCTTATGTCAACAGCCTTCGGTGACGACTACGGCAGAGTTCCAATACGGCTTTTCCGCAAAGAGAGAGCCTCGAACGACAAACATTGCCGTAGTCGCAGCCAATAAGGATTATCGATCATTCGCAAATAGCTCGCTATCAAATCGGTCGTGATCGGAACGTGCTAACGCATATTATGGATCTGTATACAAATTTTATGTTTTGTTTATTAATGATGTAGAATTGTTGTGGTTTTTTGTGAATATTGTGGATTTAGAGTGAGAAATCACGTATGCGAATGGAAATTTATCGGTTTATACACATTGTATAGGTAAAATAAATAAATTCGTCTTTTCATATAATATGATTCAACAGTGCCGTAAATTCGATTAAATATTTATGTAAGCGTTTTAGGCGTACAAAATGTCGAGGTATTATATATCGTAACTTAGTGATTGTGTCATTCATTATTTGCAGTGAACCGTTATACGTGATTTCGATAAAGGGTTGATAATATTTAGTGTTGTGTGTATCGATAGTAATTCCAAAGCTAGGGTTAATAAAGCTTTAATTAATTTGCGTATTCATGACGATATAAAGCAAAACTTTTAAGCTATTCAAACGAAGAATCAATTTAACGCAACATTTGCTTGGTTGTTTGGATTATTTTGTTACAATTCAACATCGACCTTTGAACGATAATATATTGTCTATTATTAGTTAATAATAATTAAAGTGATGTTTTTGTTGTAATTTGTAAAATATTTTCCATCTTTTAATTATGATAGTGTATAAATTATTTTTCAAGTATACTTAAGCTATAAAATTTAAAAAATTTATTATTTCTGTGAGATAAATTCGAACGAAAAAAATTATAATATTTTTTGCGAGGTTATAGAGTGAAAAAATACAAAATCAGAATATTCGTAAGAAAGGTACAAACGACTCTTTTCAGAGTGCAAATTCAAGTAGACGAGCATCACTTACAGGCCACGCGTGGAAAGAGAACTTCTCACAGAGAACTTTATAAAAGATATAGGATTAAATTTCTCAAATTAAATTACGAAATTCAACAAAATCGCAAACAATATTTTTCATAAAAAAATCATTCCAAATTAAATAAATTTCAAAAAAACTGTAGCATATAAGTATTTTATACAATCAGCAATCTATTTAACATATTATCGTTTTATATATTGTACTAAAATTACGGATTTATTTTCCTGTTATCAATACTATATAAATATCTTACGATCGACCTACAATAGAGACACTCAACTACGGTTCTACGCCCCTCATATATAACAAAAAACCTTAGGTGAATACATTTCACGATACGAAAGTATAAAATGTGCGTATAGTCCTTAGACAACGGGCCGAAACGATCCCTTTCATCTGTAGCGCGTGACGCGAATGCACAACCTCGCTAAAAGTTAAAAGGGTGTCCAGCTTTGGCAATTATTTATGCTTGCCGAAAGTCGTGTGGACTTTTATATTAGATGATGGCGTTTGTGCGAATCGCACTCAAACGAGAAACGAGCCTTCCAAGTATGTGAGAATGCGGTTCGCATTCTTTCCGGATCGTTGATTCGATACGTGTGCTTCAATTTTTACAAAGAAATTTTTATTTCGTTAAAGAATTTTAGGTCGATTTAGATTATTGTCTGGTGTTCTTGGAAATATGTGAAATTTATACTGAAAAAAAATGATGTCATATGTGATTTTGGATCGTATTCGAATGCAATGATACCGTTCCAAGAACACAACTATGTGAGAGTCGATGCACATTTTCCGATTTTGCATTTTCAATTTATACGATTCCGCTCGTGTCTGGATCGCATTTTGGAATTTTCAATTCAGCCAACGGATAGCCTCATATTTTAACTGTCAATATGTCAATACTTACAGTTCTACTGAAGTAATAAAAGGAAAAACGTTCCACATTCTCATATTCTTGCGTTGCAACATCAGATTTCAGCTTATGTCGATTACTATCATCGCTGTCTTGCAAAAGATTTCTTGTTTGCTGAAAATTAAACTGAATTTTTCGACATAAAAATTATTTTATTTATTGTATTTTTTTCATTGGTTTTTATTGATCATTATATCATGAATGTTATATGTGTATATATATTTTTTCAATTTTCAAAGTATCATGTTGCAAAATATTCACAAAGCTTTTTCTTGAAGCTTACGACATTTTCCATCATCTCGGCAAACTCTAGAAAATAATAATTCCCGAAGGTATTTCGGGGTACATTATCTATAGCCTCGGGGTGCATCTTAGGTCATAAAACAATTCGCACGAAGGACTTCTTACACAATCTTTCACCACTCACCCCCATATACCATAACCTAGCGCAATACTATTTTTTGAAGACTTTTAAATAGTAAAAATAAAATTTTTCATATGAATAATTATTTAATATGAAATATTAATTTAATATTTGAAAAAAAATGAATTTCACAATTTCATTATTCAAATCGAAAATAAATCTTTTCTGAAGTTCGGCATAAAAGTTTAAATAAAAATACACAAAAAATTAGGTATAGACCGTGGACGTAAGTCTCTTACCATGGCGCCTTCCACGGCGCGAAATGTACGTTTTATGGCTTCGCCGGGTACGATATTGGCCGCCGATAAATCTCGCGTCATTTCGTACAGAAGGTGTCGCCCTTTTTGAAATTTAATTTACGACCGTCTGAAAGTAATGCATTCAAAGCGACCTGCCGAATGATGAATGGAGTCATCAATCCGGGCGGATGTAGACGGGGATGTGTCCCGCTTGCACCGAGCCCAGAATTCAAATTGATCAATCAACGGCGGGAAAGGTGACCCCGTCCCGGTCCCGGGATAGGGGACGTGTGCGTATTGTGTGCTGGGTTATAAAAAAAAAACTTGTTGAAGATCCGCTTTCTTTCCGCGGAGATTTCAATTCCGATCGGGGTTGTCTCGTGGAAATTGGCGAGCGTGGATTTTTTTGAGGGCGGCTGTGTTTCTGCGACTGTGCAGAAGCTTTCGGGTTTTCGTGGTGGTTGATGAAAAATTTTATGTTTAATTGTGTTAAAAAAACTGTTTTACCTCACTTGTATCCAGCGTATTAAATAATTATATTATTATTAAATGAATTGATGAGAAAATTGATAATCTTTGAAAATTTATCGAAGTACGGTTTTATGAAACACATTTTAATTTATTGGGAAAAATTGAAAAGTTTTGTGAACTCTTTTCACTGTAATTTTCGTTCAAATACTTCAAATAGTTTTTAACGCGAGAAAATACTTTGAAATATCATTTTTAGATGAATTCGGAATTATTCAATTAATAAATAATTATCAACGTAAAATTTTACATTCAAAAGTTGTGAAAATTATTTTTTAAATCGATTAATTCAAATATTAATTAGATCATTTACAACATATAATATCCGTTGTATAAAAAAGCTTTATGGTACTATATTTATTATCATGTGTTCACTAATAAAAAAAACTAAATTCTTCAATAACCGAATAATGAAAGAATCTTTTATCTAATCTATTTAGGCCAACAATATACAGTGGTACCTCGACATACAAGTGCCCCAACATACGAGTTTTTCGAGATACGAGTCGGCGAGCGAGTGATTTTTTGCTTTGAGTTACGAGCGAAATTCGAGATACGAGTTTGGTTTAACAGGCCTCTTTTTTGTTTTTGTACAATAAATATTTGTCATTTATAAATACGTTTTTATTATTCAAAACCACGTAACAAAAATAACTGGGGTGACATTTTGGGGGTTGGAACGGATTAAAGGTAGTTCAATTGTTTTGTATGGGGAAATTTGCTTTGAGATACGAGTAATTCAAGATACGAGCAAAGTTGCGGAACGAATTAAATTCGTATGTCGAGGTATCACTGTATAATATAATATTTTCGGATCCATCTGTTAATAGTACCAAATTTTATTTTACTTTCATAATCTGTGAGCGTATTAAACGAAGGTAAAATATTGGCATTTTAATATTTCAAACAATAAACCAAGCAAAAAAGGATGAACGCAAACAAAAAGTTTAAGAAACCCTGCCGCATACGATTACGTATAAACATTTTTTTGTATCAACGTCGTCGCGACGGATTTGGAACTTTTTCCACCATTTTTTCCCACTTTTATTTTTCGTCCGCCCGTCCATGATAATAAATAATAAATTAGGTAACGGATGCGACGCTTCCAGTTTCGGTCAGCACTAATTTCGTATGGAAAAAAGTTCGTTCGCAAATGATGCATAAAACACGTCACATTTATTTATTGATTATGCATTATGCGATTATATATCGATTTGGGTAATATTTTTATTCTTTTTACATAGCTTCTGCTTTTATATTACCGCTGCTAATTCTCGGAAATATTAAACAAACAATTCCGATAGATCGTAAAAGCATTGGCGCATTCTATTATATTATTTAAAATTCTTTCGGAACGAAGCTTCCTTTCAGGGTTGTTTATTTTTACTTTCGCGCTAATTTCCGACGTAGCTTTCAGCTTTTAGTGCTGATTTTTCCTTTTTTTTTTAGTTCACAACATTTAAAACTTCCGAAGCGAAGTCGAAAGCTATACACGATCCATGCCGTTAGCAAAACTGAGCAATTAGACGAACGTTTCCCACTCTATGGCCGTCGTGGAAATAGAGATGTTTATTTAATTGGAAGCCCCGAGTGGGCAAAAAGGCTTCGACCCCATTATAATAGTGTAGTATTGAATTCGCAACAAATACGGATTCCTGGGACAGTAATAACACGTATACTTAGTTTTATCATGCGACCTGATCGACCCGTAGATGTAGCTGTTTGATGTCTATTCGAATTGATAAAATATTTCATTTTATACTTTATGACGCAAAATGTTGATTTTTAATAATTTAACGAGTAAGTTATTATGTAATTAAATTATAAAATAATTTTGCACGGATGTAATTTTATCCGTATTTGATTTATGTACTTTTAAATTATCGAACATGAAATTATAGTCTACTTTGATAAATAGAGTCCAGTCAATCATTTGCATGTAGTATACCGCTTTATAGAACAGAGGTAATAGCTAGGGACAAAGAGTGTAATTTGAATATTACACTAACGGTCAATTTGATGTATGACTTAATTCGACGTTTTAACGAGAAAAAGAAAAAGAGAAATGTCGTTTTCTCTTGTAAAATTATTGATAGAAAATTGGTTGTGTTTTTCACGAAAGAGAATCGGATATTTTACTTTGCAAGAACGAAATTGGAACCGCACCACAATCACGTTTGATTCCAGTCTAATCAATTCAACGCCTGACATACATTTGATTATACATAAAACAACAAAATATAATATTTTATTAATTCCGCAAAAACCAACTTATCCTCTTGTGCGACATATACATTTAAATTGGCGATCCAAAGTTCAAACGGAGCTCGAAAGGACACGAATTCAAAATTCCCTCACCGAGTTTTCCGCAATGACGCGGAGCGCACATCGAACCGGAACGGAATGTTTTCCTTTCGCGTTTATGACACGCCGGAAAAGCGGGAAAATTTTCAAATCCCGCAATTACCGGCACGCAATCGCGACTGCGACGTATTCCGCCGGAACGATAATGGCGTTTTGTGCCGGATGAACACAGCGATAACCCTCATATACGAGTTTCTGCGTCTATGCAGGTGAATGCGTTTATCTTTTTAATTGTAAATTTGAAAATATTCACATGAATACCCTTTCGAACGGATCTGTTCGAAGGTTTCGCATTGGAAACACGTATATGACAATTGAGAAACCCGTAAACGCTGTTGTGCAAGTGGGAAGTGCAATGGCGATGCGCCGACAGCCATTGTTTGATTTAATATGGCGGCATTTACGCGAACGTCTGAACTCAATTACCTTAACAAGCGATGTCTGCGGGGGCGTGTGTGTATGTGCATTTGTGTTGCATTTTACATATGCATGCACTTATCAATGCTCTGTGACATGCAGAAGAGCAATTGGAAGCACTCGGGTGCATTGTGTGCCTTTGCCGAGGTTGTTGCTTTTTTCAAATGGTTTAAATTGAATTGCTTTATGGTTGGATGGATTTTTTGTGTTTGTGTATGAAGTGAATTGGTTGTTTATGTGTGTGTGTTTATTTTGTAGGATTTCCGTAATTTTATGGTTTTTTTTTGGAATATTGAAAAGTTGGACGAAATAAGAATTAGGTTCGTGTATATCGTAGAAAATTTTGGAATGATATGAAGCAATTTTTATTATTTTTATTCGTAATATGAAATCAATTCTACTTCTGCCGTGAAATATAATACGTTTTATTTATATCTTCGACATAAAATCGTTTTATGAAAGTGAAACACCGAATATTTCGAAAATAGAATATGAGAACATTAAATGATATTTTTAGTGCTGAAAATCGAATCCGTTCATCATAAGGTGTTTTATGAACGGAATTTCTATGTAAATCCGTCACTGGAAACATTTTCGTAATGTTTCACACATTTCTATTCCTGGTTTGTAATCTGCTGACATTCGAGCAAACATCTTTTCATCAATCAAAAGCGTTGCTTTAAATAAACAAAGTTTCGAAAGTTGGTTTGAGCAGTATTGAATTCATATCGGGGCGTATTGAATTTTCTTTTGCTGCGGCAAAAATATTTTCCCTCCTTCTTTGAAAAGCCAGCGCCGATATATTTACGTAACGCAAAATGAATAAATAATATGAAAATTTCAGTTCGAATCGCGGCTTAAATTCAATTTTAAGCTCATTCAATTTCGTTTGCCTTCGTCGATATTGGATTTCCGATAAATATGTCAATTTTAGTTACTCGTCGAAAATCAATTAGGTTTGGCAACTTTTACCGCGTGCACGGATTTTCATAATCAATATGGAGATTGATACCGAAATTTTAAATTTTCGGTGAAGCTCGCTAACCGCCTTTATTCAAATACCTTGTCGATCCGAAAATTGAAATCCCAATATAGATCCAGAACCCGCAATGTACAATTATTAAAATATATGTATGTCTTCAAGTTTTTTTTATGTTCATCACAAAAAAAAAATCAATTCCATCAACATCATAAATTTGAAAAATTTTCTCTCTAAAAAACAATTGAATGAGAATCATTTATAGAATGCTTTTTAACACGATCTTCCTTATCTATTGACAACACTACATGTCACTTAATCTCAGAAATTACGTATTTGAAAATAATATCGAACAAGCATCTAATGACTATTTTCGTCAAATCGATTTAGATGTAAATTGCAAAATTTGAATCTGCACGATTCGTACACAATGCGGAATGAAGGGTGTGTTAGTATTGGCTTCGGGTTCGTTACGATTTGATGGATTAGCAATAAAACGGTTTGAATCGAAACCGTCGTCGTTTCGCCGCCGCTCCGATAATAGAAAATCGTTTAATGAATGGCCTTTCTGTGAACTTAATTAATCAATCAACGTGGGCCCCCGGAAAGTGCGGATAATTAGTACGCTCCGGTAATTAGCGATAATTCGAGCTTATTTACCGACAATTTTTAAGAGGCTTCTTTTGTATGCGATTCGAACGGAATTTTTAGCCGCTCGATTGCTTTAATTATTTTCCGTTCAGTTTTTTTTTAAGCTGGATGTATTTTGTTGAAATTGAGTATGAATTTTATAATGTAATATTTTTGAGATTCATTTCATTAGTTGCGGTTTTTATGTCTATTATTTAGCGAGAAAGCTCTTACAAGATATTACGATTTAACATTTCCTTTGTTTTCATTTTATCTCGTCAACATTTTGTATTTAAATTTGTAATTACTTTTCATGGTATTAAATGCGCACTTAAGAATATTTGTTAAGATGAAATTTAAAATAAATTATTCTTTTCGTTTCTCCAGAATTAATTTATTATTATGTTAATACTCTGATAAACTAAAATTTTGATTTTCTATTTTGGTTTGAATTAAAAATAAAATACTTTTTCATAATATAATTTAATTCTAAATATTTGATGCGATAATGACGACAGTTTTAATTTTTTTTTCGATTTAATTTGACAAACTGGTTACAAATTACGAGTCCAATCGTAAGGACAATATGCAAACGAACATCACAGAAAAACCAACCATTTTACTAAATATTCAAAGCGAACAAGGCCATATAAACGTTTCGAAGAATGGAAAACGACCGAAGCTGTAAAAAAATACAGAAAAAAAAGCGGGAAAAAGCTCGAACGGTGCGAACGCTCTGCAGCTCGATGAATGTAAACGGAAAAACGTTAAAGAGTGAAATGAACGAAATAAAATGTTTAACGATAGGTTAAATGTGCCGCTAAAGGACCCGCTTTTTCGATCCGATACTTTCTTTTTTCCCACTTCACCCTTTCTCTATGGATCCTTTTCGGCGGCGGAAAAGAGGGCAGTTTTCCACAGTTTTTTTTCTTATTTTCTACGTTTTTATTATACGATGGTACTGTATAAAGCGGGCACACCGTCTTGCGAAAGTGATCGCGCATTCGCAAACATACGCGCATATTTTCGACTCCTCTCCTTATATTGTTGCCATAACTGCATGTCATTGCCGATATTACCGTTCGCATATTTTTAGCATTTCTGAAAGTGCGTCTGAAGATGGTTCTATGTACAATAAAATCCATCTGCACGCTTATGAAGTGGTATAAATATAAGCGCGCGGAACGGTTCGGAGTTCAATTGTAATCCTGCGAAATTGATGATTTTTTTAACGTTTTTCTGTATAGACAGACAGCAGCAGAACGTTCAACGCTTATGAATAATGAATCAAGCTGTCAGATCGACATCAATTCGAATTTGGGTCGTGTGAAAAAAATGGAAGTGTTTGTTGTGAAAAGGTCGCCGCTTCGAAATCGTTAAAATCGAATTGAATCATTTGTTCGCTCACTCCGAAGTCTATCTATCCATTTAGATATATTATTTTTCGATTTGGAGTTGCAAAACGTTTCGTTAGAAGTTTTTTCTTTGTCCGATGCGTATTTCACTTTTTCATGTATTTTTAAATGTTCTTTAGTGTAGAGATACTAAGAAAATTTGCATTTTAATTCTAGACTGCAACTGAGTTGCTCTTTAGATAGCAACACTTGCATCTAAATTCAATTTGCTCCGCTATGTACTCTGGGGAATTAGCACTGTATCTCGGATAGCTTTTACTTCCTTCAACTAAATACTAATAGTTTATTTCGCTGAAATCAAATCATATCAAAATTTCAGAAATGTTGACAGATTCGGAATAGTATCATATATTGTATAAGCGAACCGAAGTTAACGATTACGTCCTTTTCCTACATTTCTCGTTCGCAAAACTCCGATCTTGAGTTTTGAAATCTTATTTTATTAAATATTTCTGTAACGTCAAAAGTTTCAAATATGTTTGCGATTCAACAAACTTTTCTGATTTCAAATTTTTATGTGTGCGTTATATTTTACACGCGCACACTATAACCCGAAATCTAGTTTAGTATTTACAATATATTTTTTCACGTTGTTTTCAAAATCCTTTGTAACATTTTTCGTGAACCTGACATATATTTTTTATATTGAAAAAATTGTTAAGTAATATAAGTTCCTCTTTAGATATAAAAAAAGAGTTCTCTTTGATTAATCTTGCTAAAATTTGACATTGTCTCTTCTTATGGTAGTCGCGGTTTCATCTCATCGCAAACTTGATTATATACGAATTGCAGCCGCTGTATAGTTACTTGCTGGCGAATAATGGATTAGTCGTCTTTGGGCGCGACAAACCACACGAAACCTTATTACGTCAAAATAATGTCTCTCGTGAAGATCATCCGTGTCGCAAAGTGGTAGAGACTCGAATCCACTCCTACAGAATCTTCGTCTTATTACGACAGACTTAACTTTTGTTTGACTATCATCTGTGTTGCTTTTAATTGAATTTAATTCTGTACTTGATATATTTTTAATTAAATCCTGTCAAATACCTAATTTCAGACATCGAATAAATGATAGTGAAATGAGTGATTGTGATTTCTCGGCTTTTCGCGAATTTTAGAGAAATGAGAATTCCCGAATTTTCCAAAATTGAGGAAATAAAATCGGGAATTCTCGAGAAATTCCCGATACAGGTATAGCTTCTATTTTTATACAAGGACGACTAGACTACTTGTTTATTGCAGGGATACTCAACTCCGCTTATTGATAAATATTTCGTTCCCTTAAAAATAATATGGTACATTTATTTTTTAGAATATTTTAAATAAAATACTGGAATAATACTGAAAATTATCTTTTTTATTTTTTATAAATGCAAATCTGTTACGAACAACGTCGATTGTCTTTTTATTGAACAGTTTGACAACTAATATGATTTTCAATATCGAAAAATATGTTTGTGCGAATGAAATGATGTAAATGAATCTATTTTGAAAATAATCAAATATTTCGACCGTGAAATCTAAACGGAGTTTAACCAGAACGTATCGAAAGTTTCATACTTGTGTTTATTTATTTCCCGCTTTGGCGGATGTATTTCGTCGCACCAAAGCAGGAAAACTGCTACTGCTACTGCTGCTACTTCGGGAATTTTCAAAATTCTCGAGAAATATTTTTACCAAAACGAGAATTCCCGGAGTTCGGAAAATCTCATTTCGGGAACTTCTCGAGACGAGCGTTCCCGAATATCAATCTCTAAGTGAAATATTTCATCGGCCATCCATTTAAATACACATCATCCCCTATATATAATCACAGATATCTGTGTGTCTATCTGTTCGTTCGAATCACGCTCGCGACTTTTTATAGTAATATGGTCTTTATGTATATACATTTAACGTCTATAATATGATGCTTATTACCTACTAACTACTGGCTTTGCCTATATCTCACAAACAAATAACAAATGAACTATTATATTTAGATTTTATTAATTAAATATTAAATATTCCAATCGGGTACACATTTCGGCTTCACACAATCGGATTATCACATTTTATCGTTTCCCATTTCTTAAAAAACCCACAGCCGATGTTATTAACATCGGTCCTACTTACTAGTGTATAACATAAAGGCTTAATCAAACCGGCATGCAACGAAACCGGGATTGCCTAATACGGCGGAATCGCCCGAATTTTTGCACCGATCGAACTCTCCCGTCGAATCCGAACAATCGACTCGACTCCGACCGCGCTTTGAATATATGAATATTGCAATGCGACCGACGGAAGAAATATTGCGATCCGTCGCGTCCGGTCGGCCGCAATTGTACACCTGTACCTAACGCAGCAGCGGCGTTGCGGTGTCGTAAATCGCCCCAGGGGCCCGAAAACCGCCCACCCACCCACTCTGGCACCCTCAGGCTCGTTTTCGAGGTCCCCCCCCGTGCCAAGGTGCCACCCACTGGACATGGGGTCCGTCTGGCGGCCGACAAATTGCCGACCTAACATGATTGAAACGCGACCTTTGTTGTGCGCGGGCATACATCAGGGCTTCGTCCTCCTTTGGGCCTTTATCTAAGCCATTGTGCGAAAAGGGTCCGCGTAATGATTTATCGTCTCGGCAATTCGGCTAATTGAAAAAATATGATGGCGCTTTTTAATAACGATAGTGGGCTCGGCGCGGGTAATTTCGCGGCTGTTCAATGTTGTGCGGCGGTTTGGGATGGGGTGGATTGAAGCGTTTTGTTGTTTAGTGTGTTGGTTGATGATGCATTTTGATGCTTGGTTAGGTTTGATTTGTTATTGATTAGAAAAAAATTTACGTTGCGGTCGACCGTGTGAAAGTTTTCAAATTTATGTTTTCGAGAGTTCTTTTGATTGTTCTGAAATTTTGTAAGAACAACTCTAAGTATACTTTTGAAAGATTTGATGCTATTTTTTACTATATTATAGTGAAATCAGTATCGAATATATTGCAAACTTGCTTCGTTGTTGCCATACGCGCCGCATTACACATTCGCTTCGAGTCGCTGCGAAATTTCCAACTCGGATTATGTCTAGTAACACTTTAAGCCTCAAAAGAAAGTTTTAGGTTTTCGACGTCGTCTATTCGTTTTTTACGAGCTTTTTTCGAATATTTATTATCGCGAGATGTACATGTTATTGCAACAAAGACTTAGGTGTATTAACAAAATTTAATATGAAATTTATTAATATGGAGCGGCGGGTGTAAAACTTGCGAGAATGCCATTTATTACGAGCAGAAGCTTAGTTTCACAAAATTTTCGTACACAATATAGCGCCATTGATTTACAATAATACGCTTCAAAATTTATATAGTGGATCTTTAATGATATCATTAAAATTCCGGTCGAATCAAATTTAACTTTTCGAAGCGGCGATAAAAAAAGGAAACTACCCTAATTAGCACTCCGCAAGTCCCCCAATATTCGGTCCTCATGGACGGTCGTAAGGATGTAAACATTTATATATATTTAGTTTAACATATCGATCTTCAGTCTAGTGGCAATTAGGCCTTCCGGTTTTCGGCATCCAAAACTGAAACGGAGCGAATGGCGTTGCGACACACCAAAGCTAATTGGAAAAACACTCTCGTTATTCGGTACTAATACTCCGGTCACATACAGCCTACATGCGAGTTTTTACAATTTAAAATAGCTTTTTTTCATATATTACTTCTTTTTTAATTAAAAATAATAACGAAATTAAATAGATCATTTTCGAATCGATTCATCAAAGTTATTAACGAATTTCTGAGTTGAAAATAAAAGTTATTATATATAATATATAAATTTGATGCGATAAACTGTAATAAGGAGAGAAAACTGGACGTTTCAAAGGAGCCACACATTACGGCACTCCTTTGTTGAGATCGCAGACGTAATTTAGTATTGTTGATACTCGGAAACGACGCTCGTGTACGCCGACTACCTTTAATGACCACGGCCTTATCTTCATCAAGAAGAATGTGTGTCGCTTTCTTAACACACCTACATATACGTACAATTCCACACAAAATTCTCGCTTTTATGAAAAATATGACGATGACGAAAAGGAACGAAAAAATAACACAGACCGCACAATGACGCGGCGAGAGCGTAACGAGATGAACGAACGACACGAAGCTCGTCAAATTTCGCATAGCCGTGCTCCATTTTTTTCACCTTTTTTCGTTATGGCGGTTCTGTTTTGTTTTCCGTGGGGGAAATTTTCGCGGTAGACTTTTCCGGTCGCGAGCGCGCGTTTTCGCGCAGCACGGAAAGCGCATCGAGCGAAAAATTAGTTTTCCCACGTGTGTATGCTTTTTAATCGCGACTTGCGTTTTCAAAAGTTTTCGTTGCCGGTACATTAAGTGTCGAGATCGTTTATTAAGGCCGGGACGCAATAAAAACACGAGGTACATGCTCCCTTAGCCGTGTAATGTTTGTTCGTATTATTTTGGCGCCGGGGGCTATGCGAAAGAATTGTTGCGCGAACGTAGACGATATTCATGGAAATTGCGAAAAATCTTGAAAGTTGGCCGTGTTTGAGTTTCATTCCGTAGACATTTATTATAGAGTGATCTTATTGGGAGTGTGATGATATAATATAATTTCTTGCTGAATGCTCCCGAAGAACGGATTCAATATTGAAATCTCGTGAATATTTCATTGCACCTTTCTTTCCTAATTACTAATTCAATGTATAATTCATCGTTGTATATACACCGGGACGAAATAATTATTGATTTAAATTATATATTCAACATAAATACAGGTAATAATAAAATAATTTCTAATATTGCGTCACGCATAACGTAATATTATACAATACTTTGTATATTCAGTATTCAACAAGCTGAAGTCGGAAATAGAATAAATATACTTGATCGACCGGATATTTTCGTCCGATGGACATCTAGATAAATCTCGTATTTTCATCTATAAATATCTAACAGGAGAGTATTGTGAAAGAATATTGAACATTTTTTCATAACCTTTCATAAGGCATGCATAATGTTTCGTGGTAGAGTGCGTGAACGATGTTATTTCTACGCGAAAACACTCGTCGGCAAAAGTGGTTGTTTGTGGTTTTCGCTTTTCGTTTCAGACACAAAATTCATTTTTCATATTCGAAAATGGGGGGAAAACGTTATTTTCGCTTGATGAACTTTAATGCATTCGTGCATGGCGCGTAATCGAATTTCGAACGAGTGTAACCATTAGTGAAAACGCATTTTACAAATGGACAGGGTGCAATCGTATCATTTATTAATGCACACACGAAATTGATCTGACAATTGGGTTTTGATTTTTCGATATCAAAACAAAGCCAAATTTATTAAACAAAACATTCTCCCATGAGCCAAAATTATATCAAACGATATCCCGAAAAAAATCACTTGAATAAATATTGCGAGTTTAAACAAAAACAATTCAAACACTCTTCTTTCCCTATTAGGTTGTTTGTAACAATGCTGAAATTAATTTTACGATCGCATTATATTTTACACAAAGGATTCGCCCCCGACTTTCCAATACAAATACTGTTATTTCGCAGCCTCCGTGAAATGTTGAAAATAAAAAATATATACGAACAGAAAGCAAACATTAGCGTTTAATGGGACGGACGGTTTTTCATTCGCGCGTTCGAATAAATGTATGCCCGTTCTTCGGGCCACTTTTCCTGCTTTTCCGAACGAGAGAAAAACGGACACGAATCGAGACGATAATGGCCATTCTGAATCAATTTTGCGGGTCAGAATTTACTGTGCTCTATTTTTTCGTCCTTTCCGCCCACTACGGTGACGTGAGAATTTAAATTTAAAATCGCCGCGTGTTGTTCGCCGATAAAGGATTTAGGATTCGCCGATCAGTAAACCATTACAGTGACAAAAATAAAAATATTCGATCCATCCGAAAGCATCATCACACCGAAAAGCCATTATTGCTTTGAATATTTATTCTTCGACTTTTCGAAATGGACTCTGATACATACACGTAAATGGGACTATTGTGGGTAGTTTTCGATAAATTTTTGCCGGATTTTTTATGCGATGACTTTAATTTTTGATTGATTCGATAAAATTATAGAAAAAAATTATAAAATTCTCTATATTTCACACGATTTTTTTTTCATGAAAGGGTGGTTGAAAAATATTGCGCATTGAGCGCGTATGATTGATTACCCTACGGACTAGTGGGGTGTTTCACAATACGCGCTCGGGTCCTATCAAATTTATTATTTGCGGCCCCGGGAAAATTCTGTTTATTGAAAAATGCAAAGTAAGGCTTGCTTGGTTTTTGACCAAAACCCTTGTACAACTTCTAGGGTAGGTAGGCTCCTAATTGTTCCCGGTTTCCGCTTCGTACAAATCGTCAGTTCGATGATGAATGTTTTGCGTCGTTGGTTCGTCAAATTACTTCGGCTTTGAAGTCTAATATGGAAATTTTCGATGCGCTAACGAATGAAGTTCATTTTTTATTAAGAATTTGCTTGAAAAACACATTAGGTTCTTGATTTGAGTTTAACATGTTTGTGTGCTGGATTCAATTTAATAAGAGCGTGATTGGAACATCAAGGGGCTTTGGAAGTGAATTTTCTGGCATTTTTTATCATATTTTATGACGGGACATCATAAAATGCACTCCATATATAATAGATTATAATGAATAAAATATACGCCCAAGTTTTTTCATGCATATTTTCGCAAACTTATATGAAATTGTATTTTTTTTTTAGCAAATTATTAAAAATATTCTGGTTGGAGAATATATGGGTTTTTCATAAAACGTAAATTCTTTCAAAGTTTTAACAATTCAAAATACTTTTTTAAACAATTTACTTTTCGCTCTTTTATTAAAATTTTTAAATTTATAATATTTTATCAAGAAAATAAGTAAAAATAAATTCAATTCCTGACGTCTCTCACGGGATTAACTTTATGCGAATCAAAGTTATTCGTAAATAAATGAGAGAAGTAGGCAGAAGGGTGAGTTTTCGTCCTGAATATTAACGAGGATTTCTTATTACACGTAAAATATTCGCGACGACGAAGTTGTCATCCCCTCTCACTAAACCGTATGTCCGTTTCGGACCTCGTTTATAATTTATTTATCCAATGTCTTGTTAAAATTGCATTAAAGAGCCGTGTCGCCTCTAAATCGTTCAAGAACGATTCAATTCCAACTCGTCTGAATTTATAATCGACCATTCACTATTTAGACAAAGCACATTTCAAATTCATATTTTATTTCAATATCGAACCGAGTCATGTAAGTAATTTGATTACATATTCAAATGGAAAAATTTCATTTGAGATCTGAAACGCGTCGTGACAAAACCGCATTTAAACCCGAACTTTTTTCACCGCCGGAATCTCGAAAGTCTCACAAAAACCGAATCCGTTCCTAGATGCCGGAATAATCTTTCACGTCGCTTTTTTGCGGATTTTTCTTCTACGCGCTTTCACACAAAGGGGGCAATCAATGTGACAATCTCGTTTTTCCAGCATCGCAAACACACACACACTCGCCAACCCATATCCGGAAAATTCTCAGCGCCCATAAGTTATCAGGAAAGCGGGCCAGCCTGTTCTCCAACAGGACATTATCGGCACAGGATCGTTTCTCGGGTCCTACACCTAGTCCCGTTGCACGTGGACGTGTATTGAGCGAGGCCCTTTCAGGGCTGTCCCTTTTCTTTCGAAGAAAATAAATAAGCCAGGCCGAATGTCCCTCGGAGGACTCTCTTCCTTTCGGTGCATGTTCTGCGAAATCTCGGCTGTCTCTCGAGTTTTTCCGGGTACCCGATTTATAGACAAATACGTTCGCTTTTCCGGCTTATTTATGCTCGGCCGTTTTCTCTTGGAACTGTATCCTGGAACGCATTCGGCTCATATTTTATTCAGGACCTCGCGATAAAGTGCAATCGACGTGTTTGCGCACATCGTTTTTATTCAAATTCAATTCTTCGAGTCGCAAAAAATAAAATAAAGTGGAATCGAAAATAGAGTGTGGAGAGTTTTGCCGCTGCGAAAACTTGGGTTTGTTTCCGAATCCGAAATCGGGTGCTATTTATGGTGGGTAAAGTTAATACAAAATGGCTTGTTTACAATTGTTATTGATGTTTTATTCATTATTTCTTATATAAAAACGATTTTTTTTTTCATTATTTTACAATTTTTCCACATGATATGTATTGCGAGTTATATACAATATCTAACTTATCTTTGATTTTGTTTGCTATTATAAATGAATTGAAAAACAAATCGCTTCCATTGTGAAAAATATTTAGGAAAATATAATTTTTAATGCTAAAAT
>JAOXNN020000074.1:1673714-1708126 GCA_028571205.2 Hydropsyche betteni | reverse complement strand
TCTGCGAGTTCTACGTAGGATATGCGCAAGTAAGGATCAGAGTTTATCTTGCAATATCATTTTTCTTCCGGCTTAATGAAAAACAAAGGGAAATTTTCTTTTTACGAGAAAACCCTTTTTCTCTCTCTTTTTTAAGTAAATGTACGTGCGACCAGACGGGTGCGGTCCAGTACTACAAAACCCGTATTAATTACTTACGAAAACAGCGAATATTCGGCTTAAAATTAAACGGAACTCATTGGATTGAAACATGTGATTTTTTTGAGCTGAAACATGATGATGCGCAAAAGCTCCCCGTATTTGAATAAATAAAGAAGTGGGGCGTTATTATTGCGTCAGGGGCATTAACCGAGGGTGCGAGTTTGTGCTTTTTTTTCATTTATCAATGTCGCCCCAAGAAGACGTGGAAGATGTATCTTTGTTTCCGAACAAACGTAACGTACCGAAGCGTTTCATATGAGGTTCGCAGGACGAAATTTAAAACGCGAAAACAAATTTCGGGACGTTTCCGTATTGGGAGCGAATATTAAAAATTAAAATGGCTTCCGAAGAAACGGCTGCTCAAATTGATGAAACGTCGAAAACATTTTTCGTACTGTCGAATCAGTCGAAAGTTCAGTCTTTTAAAAATAAAGTTGCTCAGATCTGAAAGTGTTCAGGTAAAAAAAAAATTATAATTTGTGTCTTCGTTTGCTTCACAGAATGTGTTGAATTGCGAAAGTCAATTACATCACGTTACTAGTTAAAATTGTTTCAATGGACGTAATTTATGATTTATAAAAATCTATTGTTTGAACTGAAAATTTTCCTTTGCTATTAATTAACTTCTGATCATTTTTCATTTTTGTATAAAAAATTTTAGCTTTCTTCGAGGATTTTCTTTAATTTATTTCTTTTTTTTTCATTGTTTGCGGTTTTAAAATATGAACATAAAAGTAAATTAGCGATGCTTCGAGCAATTAATATTCTTCAATGTCTCGACTAAGTGGATTTCAGAGCTTAGTCCCTCTGAATAGGTAAACACGTCAACGTTTATTGGACGTCGAGGACTACAAAAAAATAATTACTCTCATTTCTCAACAACTCAGTGCACTATTATTATATAATATATTTATTGAGATATTCACATCACCTTAAATATGGATCAACTCTCATGTTTTTATCAATTCGACATTATTTACTGAAAGTGGAAGAACTCCTCGTTATTCTGTGATTATTAACTTTATTATTCGAGAGTCGTCAATCAAATTGAAAAGCCTTCGCAAAATTTCCACTCTGCTATTGAATTCGGAAAAGTAATTATCCCACCTTTCGATGAGGACCAACTTCGCTTCGGAGCAATTTTAAAAATGACATTTTGACATAAAAATTTAAAACAATAGACCGTTTTTATAAATTTTTCATTCATCCTTTTTTATATTCGAGGAAGTCAATTGAGTTATTTTTATCCATTTGATAATACAGAACACCAAAAAAATTCAAAGTTGCAATAAAAATCCTGAATCCTTAAAAGCGAGCCATCGTTCGTCGAGGGACTACGAGACGATAACATTCCTCGACAGCCAGTTTCGCGAATTTCCCAGCCAGGAAGAGAAGGAGCACCATGTCGACGATACCTGGGTGGACTAACGTTAAACTTCCTCCTACCCAACTTCCCTTACGTTGTGCATCCCCTTTGTCGGCCGGGACGATGGTCTGAGGAACTTCTGTCGGAAGTGCGCCGACAAGCCAACACCACGCTCTTATACGGATGTATCGCGTTCCCCGTCTCGTCCTCGGGTGTAGCTTATGACCTATTGCACTCTGAAGTGTTGGAGTTGCTGCTGTGTGTATTGGGGTTGTTGCTTTGTATGGGGTTGTTGCTAGGATGTGTGTGAAGTTCGCAGTGCAGTTAACGCCGCTTACGCCAAAACAAAACTGTGCTAGTTTGCTCCTCTCGAAATTAACCTGCCACGATCTCGGAAAGTTGGCGTTCTCGTTGAAAACGTGATGGCTCTTTTTAACGTGAGCTTTTCGCTGTCATTGGTTTTTCATATATCCATTTGTTTTACAGTGGAAAAATCGATGAATCGTTTATATAATTTTTGTGCAGTTGCCGTAACGACTGTGTTGTGTCGGCGTTAAATTAATCGTTTGTCTGTACTTTTTGTATTTAATTGCTGTTTTATCGTATGAATCTTTATTTACTTAAGAACGTTGACTATTGATGAATGTGTGCAAAATATTGCAGGAAATCGCAAAAGAAACGATTTGTTTCAAAACTGAGCTATTAATCACAAACGTTTGATTTATTTCGCAATAAAAGTCAATTTAATGTTTCCGAATCGAATCGTATTATAAATCAAATTTAGACTCTAATTAAATTCGAGTTGTAATAATTTAACCGCAGATGTTTATATGCATTGTTTTCATATTGCTCTAAATTGAAATATTTCGATGATGAAACTCTTTAATTTACACCAAAGCAACTAACTGCACATTTTAAGTTTCAAGAAACATTCTCCTGAACGGCAATACATCTTTATCCCTCCTAGCTTCTATTGTTTGCAATCACAATACGGCTAAGAAGTAAAAACGAAGTGTTCTGCCGTTTTCTATGCATCCTGTTTTATCGTACCGGTTTCTCACCACCGAAGAAAGGTTCTATGGGGTTTTATACAAAAGTTTCTTCGCACTGACCGCACACTGTAACCCGTCTTCATCAGTCTTGCATCTCGGTTAAAAATTGCAGCTGCATTCCGCTCTTATGCAAAACATGCAATAACTGTGAGTGGTATTCTTTCCGTTCGTCATTGTTCGTATAGCTCAAAAGAGCCACTTTTCTAATTAAATTCATCGTACGAATGAAAATTTCGATTCGAAACGCATCTCGGTTTGTCATCGTAATCATTGCAAACGAATTTATATTTGATAGGTGTTATCGGATATGAATTACAAGCGTTATTGAATGGTATGGCGATTTATATTGCAAGCACGTTTGCATAAATCACGAGTCCGACGTATTTTATTTGATTTGAATTTTCAAACGAGCCTTTGATTGATCTTCTTGCGACTCGAGCCGTTTTTTGAATAAACAATGGTACACTGTGCGTTTCTATCAAAATATTATATCTGATTTTTGCTCACTCGATGGTAAATTTACAATACTCGAAGTGGTCTTCTTTGCTTATTTCTCCAGTATCGATACGAAAAGTTCTTTATTTAGAATTTTATGTACAAAGTGGGTTATTTGAATGCCTTGGAGTTTGTTTGCTGCGTATACAAACGGTATCGTTTCGGATTTTCCGCGTTCCGAAAAGTGGACCTTTCTCGATCTTCAACTTACCTGTTTTCCATTACAACGTTTTCGTCGCTTTTAATAACTTGTCTCTCTTCTATACATATTTGGAAATAATTTTCGTCCTGCGTTAAACACTGTTTGCGCTCTGAAATTAAAATAAGCACGCGGACAAGCGATCCATTCTAATAATATTTCATATTCTTCCGAAAATATTTTCTTTGAACTCACCATAGGTGCAAAAATATATCTATTCCCGGAAATAAAAAATAAATCGGATGAAAAAAGCTGTAATAATCAGTTCTTCCATGGCTTTCATCGATGAATGAACCTTTTAGAAAAGAGCGCTCGATTTGCTCGGAATTGGTTTTTTTATATTTTATTCCCTCTCCGGGCTTATTATAGTTGTATTTTGCTAGAGTTTGGCGTATTTGTGTATACGAGTGGCGAAAATTGATTATTAGGAGCAGCATAGTTAATTACATTAAACATTATTACACGCATTCGCAAATTAGCGTGCGCTTAATAGCTTCGTCCCGGTAATTTATTTGTTATTATTAATTAATTATGTTCGATAACGAAACCCACAAATTCGCTTAAAAGCGCAGTCGATCCTCGAATATCATTTTAAATTTTTGCATATTACGCGCGATAACACCGTATGAAAATTTAATGCCAATTTTCGCACGGGGAAACAACTATTTGTATAGGAAATTTGATACCGAATAAACTCGTATCAATTTTACTACATTTAAATACAGCAAACATTTACCATTCGTTTTATGGTGTCTTTGAGCGAGGATAAGAGACGTTCGTACTCGGATAGGTCAACGTGTAATACAAACTTGTGGAAGTGTAACGCCGTTTTTATACTGTAGAATAATAGAAAACTTTGTGTGATAAGAGGACATTGTTTCCATCCTTGAGCTCTGGAATAAAACCTACAGACAATTCAAGGAATAGTATTTCATAAGATGCATTCTTAGCGTAAGAAATTGTAGTGGCTCCAATAACGTCGCTCGGGTCAAAGGCGGACGAGAAGAACAAGGAATAATATAAAAATTGAACCACTCGACTAAAAAAATAATAATAAATAATATCGCTAATATAAAAAGCGCTTAAATGTCGATGCAATAAATCCTATTTTAAAGCCCGTTTGTTAAATTTAATTTCGCGTGCGCGCGCGTATAAACCTATGCCGTTTATATGCAAATTCGTTTTAAAAATGTTTCAAGCCACTTTGTACGCGAAGCACGACTTCATAAGAGGTTGACATTGTAATTTTGGGCACACGTTACGATGATTAGTATACACCCACATGCGAATATTGCGCATATAATGCGAACGGGCCACTAAAACGTTACCGCAAATCATTAACTATTTCCTGCCAGGATACGAGCGGGCTATTATTGCGTACAACCGCTTACCTGTGCTTTCGCTTAATTATCGCCCATAGCGGATTTGAAAAAGCTCGAAAAGGCCGCAAAGGCTCAATCGGTAGAGGGATTTTCGATTGGTTAAAAACGGATCTTTTGATCCGCAGCACGCACGCTATTCCAAGTATTCCGCCAACTATTTTCCGGTAATTAGTTTTTGTTCGGCGGTCGGATGCTGCTATCTAAACGTCCGAAATGCGAATTAATTAAATCGCTCCTCCGGTCAGGGCGGCAGTTTTATATGTTATTTTCGCCGAGAACGAGCCGAAGACGGTGCCGGTAAAATATTAACATTTGCAAATTCAGTACGCGAGCCTTCGTAATATGCCCCCCTTGAGAGCATTATTTCATCAAGTACCTTCTCTTCTTGTACGCGGCCGTGTTAAGGGCTGGCCAAGATTGTTGCCATTCTCCGCTCTAACTCGAGGCCTTTTTCGCCAAATGTGTGTACCTTTGGATTTATGGCTTGACTATAAACAATCATGTGGTCATTTGGGAGGATTTTTTTCAATTTTTCAGAACACGAAATTTTATTTTGATTCTTTTGTTCGTGTTTTGCGATAGTTCTTCTTAAATAGACGACATAGAGTCTAGATGTTTTCCGTATAAGATGTCTCCATTGTTTGTGGGAATATTGCGGCTCTAGAGGTCTCTAAATAAATTGTGTTTCAACGCCTCGAAGGGCAAGGACAAGGGCCATTATTGTATGTGAGATATTTCTTGTCGTGTTTCCTACGAGATATCCTGTTTACAGTTCGCTAAGGATTCAGGACTCTTGAGACTGAAATTTGCTATAAAATCGTATTCATTGTTGTGCTTCACTAAAATGTTCATGTTTCTAAATAAATCAAGATTTGAAATACGCATACTAATGCCGAATTCACAATAAAAATTCTAACATATCATGCATTTCTCGGTAGGTTTATTTGAATACTATCGCTACGAGGAAATCGCTAGTCATGACAAGGAAATAAAATTGGTGTTATATCGGTAGCATCCGCACACGTTTCGTCATACAATAGCACTGATACATCCTTTGAGAAATAGATATTAAATCGAAGAGAAAATCTCTGGAGTTATGAAAACGATCACCAGGTGGGTTCACGAGGTTTAAAATCGTCTGTGTGTTGAAAATATGAAGCATCGTGAATATTTCCCACCATTACGTATATTTAATCTCTTAAAATGTTCTCACTCGTGATGACATGTTGATGTTTTACATAAATTTCCCAGAACGCTCGTTATTATTTCGCTTTGCTGATGAATTGTCAAAGGGAAGAAATATATGTCAAAATCTGGAAAATGGACAGAGGCCCACATGGCCACAACAAAGGCTATTTTCTAAATGAAAAAACTTTTGTGCGTAATGATCGATCATAAGTGCATATTGTCTTGATTAAAACAGAATATAATGTGCCTCATGAAAAATTATAATGTAAGCAATGCATTCCGATGAGAAAGCACATTAATTAGATGGATTTGAATGGAAAATCGCAGTAAATTTCAATGAAAGAACACATTTCGCGTGAGTAGCACCAATAAACTACGTTACGTTCGGTATACGTAAGAATGATTACAGAATACGTTCTCGAATTATTTTTATTGTTTTCGGAAAATTTATAAATAATATTTCGATAATGCTTTTCCGTCAAAGGTGTGGCACTAATTTCATATAATATTTTTATTTCTACCAAATTGTACGTTTTAAACTCCCTAATGAGCACGTTGCAAATTTCGGCAACGGCAATAAAAACACTAGCCACAACAATCATGGAAAATTTCACTTTGAGAGATATTATTTTACATAGAATTATGACATATATGTAAGCCAATATAATTAATAGAAATTTACGATGAGTTTTACGTGGTAATAATGTGCATGAAGTCTCGTGAGCGGCTTCACATGCCTCATTACACACACAAATTATTACATTAACGTTTAATGGGTTGGAAAAATGTTCAATATCAATATTATTTTATTTATTGAAAGTTATTACAACTACCTGTATTGAATTTGGGAAAAGAAAAATCAATTTTTCATATTGCATTAAATATTCAATTCAATACGAGAAAGTTTTTAATGAAATTTTTATTTTGTCCCGGCAACGTATGAGACTTTGAAGCTTTGACACTTTGTCGAACACACGAACATGTTCCCCGTTATAGTGTTTCAAACGTAAGACATGTCAAATGTTCGAAAGCTTAGTTCTTGCTTTTTTCGTATTAGTCTCGAACAGAATTCATCCAATCCTGTCCAAACACATGAAAATAGCGTCGTCGTACTCGGAAATAGCAATAGCGCTAAACTTCATATTACGTTTTTCAAAAGATAGATCACAGTAGATTTCAGAACATTAATATATGGCGAATTGTACGTTTGGGAGTCGCCTTTTCGGCAACACCCGAATATACGTAAGGTGATATTAAGGCTCTTACGTCGACCACCACGCTAGAATACACTCCTAAATATAATATGATATAATTTAATACTGAGGATAAGCTGCGCGTCGTTGTCGCAATAAAGCATTCGGCCCTCGGCGATATTTCACCGAGGATCAGTAGTGGTTCTTTCTGCTCCGCGAAATTGCTCTTCGTCTTTCCAGAACGCAGATACTACGTACACAAATCTCATACATTCGCACACACCGAAGGGAAATTGTCTACGTTTTGCCTATTATTTACGACCAGGCCAACTATTGTTTCGTCGTCCGCAATCGCCGCTGTAGCACGAATGAATCAAAATGTTTCTTTCGTACATTCGTACACGCCAAAGTCCGTGAGTCGTGTTACGTTCACGTATAAAAAGTGTGCGTGTTTTCCTATGTTTTTATTTCGCTTTTCTCCGTCGGTTTTGTTGTCATTTTCGCCAGATAGAGGTACGCTTTTCGTCGATGGCCTCTATGAAAAATATTGCTTTCGACCCGATGAAATATATGGGCGATTCGAAGACGTTTGACGGCATACATATTTCTTTAGTTTTTCCAAGCGCCGCCTGTAATAAGTCGTTTATTACTCATCTCGAGCCGAACAATATAATATACACGGTATTTGATTTAATTCTGACAAAAATATGTACTCAATACAATGGATAGATGCAATCTATGTATTCGTATTGAAATCATTCGAATTTCTCCGTACAACAATAACCCGTTGTTTCCACATTACGATTAAAAGCCGGTCCGTTTTAATCCTACAAGTTGTGCGAGCAAATTGTTGGAACGTTTTTGTGCGATTTTCATCTGTGTGAAACGACAACTCTGAAATGTCCCAAACCATTGTTTCGTTGTATGACTTTCATATTTTTCAAAGTTTCGCTGCGTTTTTTCGGTTCAGGTCATTTCGCGTTTGTGGCCTCAAGCGTTTCGCAATGTCTTTAGGCGGGCGGGTTTCAAAGGCGAACCCTTTCATATTTCATAGGCAAAAAAAATATTTGAATCATCTAAAGAAGACATATTGCTTTAGAAATATCGTAAATTTAATGGAAATGAAGATATCGAAAGAAACTGCGAAGAAATATTAGTTATAGTCTAGACGTTCAACGCCTCCACGTTAATTGTAACGATTGCTCACCCAATCCTAAAATAAATCGTTCACTTATTAGATTAAAAAAATATACATCTTTATAACTTTGGTATTGTATATTAAGTTCGGAAAAGGGTGTATAACATTTTTTGAATCATCAAAGTAGAACTCCTTTTCTAATAATAATTTAAAAGTCGTCCATCGTAGGTTCGAACTCCTCTCAAGTAGGCTTTAACTTTTAAATTTTCCAAAGAGAGATCGTTCGAGATTTTCTTCTTGGTTCGCGTTTAATATTCCGTTAACATTCTCTACAAGTAATCGACGAACACCACTCAAATATTAATACTCCAAATAAATACGCAATTTCGTATTTCCGAGAAAAAGGTTCACATGTACACACTTCACGTCAATCTTATGCAAACACGGCTCAATATTGTATACAAAACAAAAATATCCTACAAAACAAACAATTGCAAATTGTTTACTCCTTCCCAATTATTTCGTCGCATGATTGAGTCACAACAGAGCGAATTGTATTTATTGCACATAAAATTCATAAATAGCACACGAAGTTCTAATATTAAAATTCATGAGCATGTTAAGTAGAAATCCTTTCGCTAATCCTCTCGAGCGACTCGTAAATATTAAAATCAAACTCGATCGTGCGGAAAACTTTCATTCACTTGTCGATTATGCAAAATCGAACTTGCCAAAGTGCAATATGCACACCGCCATACACACGTCCAACACCGAAACTAATCCGTGCGAAATTACCCCGCTTTCGAAGCCTCGGAACTGCGAAAGCTCAAATCGGCGCATGATTTCATAACGGCCGAACTTCGCGAATTTATTATGCATTCGGATCCGATACAAGGCTTCGCCGCAACTTTTTCGATTTTAAACAGCTTTCGGGAAGAAAGCGCAGTCCCGTCACGTGTGCAGCTCCCTTTTCAGATCGCCGCCGTCCTCTCAGGGCAACAATATAATTTAATAAGTTTCGGTAAGTGCTTTCGACAAACTGGAATCGTGCTCGAGTTCGGCGGCGTCGTTAAAACAGAGTACACGAAAGGCGACGCAACAACACGTAATCGCGTTATAAAAAAAACACCGATTTATATATGCGCAATGCGAGGGGAAAAATTGAGAAACTTTCGTTGAATGTGATGAGCTATTATAATATAATTTGCTTAAGGAACCGTTCCGTTTTATAGTCCAGACGTAAAAATAGAGTTTTCACGTATCCAATGCGATTCCCGGGCTCGTAAAACGAGTTAAGTTATCGTCGTACCTTTTGGAGGGTATTAGTACACTTTTGGATAGGTACTCTTGTCTAATGCAGGTAGAATGCAATAACGCTAAATCGAATCGACTACTGTTTGCTTTTAGCCAAATTGCCGAGTTTATATGCGTTTTCAAAGAAATTAAATAGTGTTTATTTTAAACTCAATTTAAATATTTTAAAATCAATGAGCAGATTGTTTTAATTCAATTAAACTCTAAGTTTGGTTTTAGTTTATAAGTATGTGGGCTCTAGATAAGTTTCATAGTGGTCGTTTTGGATTTATAAAGTCATCTACTTCGAACTAACTTGGCACATTATCGACAGATTGATAGCATCATAAATTAATATAGACTACTTTTAAAGCTTTTAAAAATCTCAGAAGTGAACGTTGAAAATTTTCGCAGTGCATCGACACGTCTAAATTTATAAGCACTTTTATAAGACTTAAACCGTGGCACTGAGAAATTTATCGCCATTCGTCGCACTATCAGCTTGTAAATTACCTATCTTGACAATCAAAATATGAGCTACTTTATATTTTATAATGGAAATAATTAATATATTGTAAACAACTCTGTTGTTTATATATTACGCGCTTTTTGCCCGTTATAAAACACACACAAAATGTAGGTAAACATGAACACGTTCTAGGAAAGCTTGTATAATAAATTTTTCAGAGGGTCGCACGCGATACTGAAATATCGGACACTTTTGAACGGAATAATTAGTTTGACTTTCCCGGAGTGCGAGTTTACATAGAAAATCGTAATCGCAGTCGTGTTTGAGGTTTGTCTTGTGTACTCCAATTTCTGTATCGATTGAGCAAACCGAACTCAGATTCACAAACAATCATTAGTTTTCCACATAACAAATAAACCTTTATATCGGAATGTATTATCACCGTTGCGAATTCAAATAAACCCATTACATTCAGCGAACTTTTCTCCGCAAATACGGCTTTCGCTTATTAGCTATCGTTTGTGCGCGGGATTTTAATTAGATTTTATTTCTGTCAGACAAAAGGCGAAATTTTCAGCGAGTGTCCGTAAAAGCCAAGTTTACGATTATGAATATAACGTAACGAAGGCGTCCTTTTCTTGTGACTTTGAGCAGAAAAATGCAAGTTGAAAGCCCGACGATAATTACGCTCTCTCTCTCTCGGAGACGGTAGTAATTTGTAATTTTTCCGAATTAAGCTCGAAATTTTCATCTTGTGCAAACGCTTCGAACGCAATCTTCGTACGGGGCCATTTTGAAAGTTGGCGAACAATGGAAAAAGCTGAGGAATAGACGAAGTTCATCTGCAAAGTTCAAATGCAGAAGGTATTTCAAGTTCGCGTTAAAATTTTCAGAGTCGAAATTGTCGGAGGATTCTCGACAGGGTTCGTAACGTGCGCGAGAATAATTTCAATGCTTTTTTATGATCTCACGAAATCGCCATTCATTCTCTTCTACAAATGAAGGCGTCGAATAATTCGGAAAAAACGTTTCTTCTTTAATTGACATTCTCAAATCGAATTTCCAAAGAATTCATCACAATTCATTCTGAATGTAATCGATAAAATCTTCATTTTCATTCACTCAAAATTAAATTTAACGCGTTTTTATATAAATTTTGCATTATAACCGTCAGTTCAATATAAAAACTTCGTATCTGAACAAAATCGAAATACGTGCAAAAATCGAAAACTTTTCAACCGATGCACACTTTCATAAACATGCCCGGTTAGCGTGGGCAGAAAATTCTCCCGTTTAATTAATGGCCGTTTTCAGAGAGTCGAGTTTTAAGTACGAAGCCGAGCCGACCTAACAACAAACAAAGCGTTTTCTGAAAAGTTTCCGTTTAAAGAAAAACAGAACAAACTTTCGCCGGCGTAATAATTGTCTTTTTTTCTCGTCGTTCGGCGTGTGTCGGCCCCTCGGTCCGAATTAACTACGGCTACGAGATTTATAGCAGTCGCGTTTCGTGTATATAAAATAGTTCAAAGTTTCGAGCGAGCTTCAGCCGACTTTTTACCGTATACAAATCACTTCTGAACGTTTTAAAAATAAACAAAATGTATAAAGTCGACTTTTATGGACGCTCCATTCAATTAAGTGCCGTTCGAGAACGGGAAGAATGGCGCGGTGTAAATCGTTCATAATCTATTAATCGATGAACGAAAAAGCTTCTGCTTTATATTATACGTATATAAAACTAAATTTATGTTTGTTTGTAATATAAGATTATCTTTGTTTGCGTTCAAAACAATTTTCAGATCTATATGATAATGAGTTTTGTATATATTAGTAGGTTTAACGTGAAAATAACAAAAACTCATTAATTCAAAACATTACGATTACAACTAAATATACAAATGAAATTATACATATTTTTTATTACTCATAAATGTCAAATTAGGGAGCTTAGTTACATTTTAAAAAGGAAAGCTTAAAATTTTCAATGAAGCAAACCATGTCCATATAAAGTAATGAATAATTCACATATGTTAAAGCGACAAAAAACTTTTTCCGAATTTAATTCTCACCTTGTGACGTATGTGGGTCGCGCTCGGTGTTTTCGCTTAATTTATTAATAAATATATATTTATACTTTATGGAATCGTAAACATTCAAATTTATGAATATATATTTTTGGCTCGTAGCGGCGATTATGCGAGGATTATTACCAAGGTGGTTATTTAATTTTTTCCTTGTAATTTGATACGTACACAGTAGGCCTCGAGGCACGCGAGTTTTTCGCCCACAACGGAAGCGATGTTTCAATTAAAAATATATACATTCAATATAAAAATATACACGCTGTACAAAATCGAAAATATCGAATGGCACAAAGAAAAAGTTTTCCGACTTCATTAGCACTGTTACGACCGCAGGGTGCAGTGTCAAAATTCACAATTTTGCGTTGACGAATTTTTTCCCCAAAATATACACGATCAAATCCCAATTTTTTTTTTCGTTTTAGTTTCATATCGAATGCTTTCATTTATCAATGCGTGAAACACAAATTAGCGAATTCGCGCGAGCTTCGTGCGATAAATAAAATATTAGTCCTGTCACCGGCGAGCTTTTTATACGCGCTCGGACATATTATGTGTCCGTTCGTTTTTGTTATAATCCGAAACAGCGGTTAACGCTGTATCCAATTAAATTTATAACAAAGTGGAAGTTTGGATTAAATTTTGTGCGCGTACGTCGCTTTTTTTTGTTTCGGCCGAAATTTTCACGCGCGTCGAATATTTCGCATGCTGAAATAATGAAACGTACAGTGCGCTGAATACAAATCGCGTTCATAATTTTTATTGCGATTGTGGACTGCATAACTTATTATCGATTGTCTTTTTTTTATCGTTTTCTTGGTTTCATTGTATTGAAATTTGTCAATAGTGCCGCGTGCACTTTTATGGATTCGACGACTTATTCCGAACGATGATTCAATCGGTCGGGCATTTTCCGATTTGCGTTTGTCACACGACTGCAAAAAAATATTTTTTCATCCGTCGAACGACCGACCCATTCGGAAAAGACTTTCATATAAAATTGTAATCAAGTCTCGGCGTTAGCGTTTGTCACGTCACTCACTCGTGCCTCGGGCCATTTCTTACGAGCACCAAAGAAAGCAATAACAAACCTCCACAGTAAACACGTATTAACATTTCAGCGACTAGAGGGGAGGAAAAAGCTCAAAATAAAAAGGCAAAACGAAAAGAGAGTCCTCAGAAACGAGAGAGAGCCGTAAAAGCCGTTTATCGGCACAGAAGTAAAAACGGACTCGTTTTAATATGGTAATGAATCTTTGCAACGGTTGCACGCCGCGATACCAATTTTATCGCGGATCCAATTTTTTTCCTCGCAGGCGGTATAAATTGACAAAAGAGGCTATGTTTTTGTATCGTTTATTCATTTTTTTTTCGATCGTACATTATTTATAGCGGCCGATCGACACCGTTTGATCCTACTGCAGATTATTTCAATCGGCATAAACATTTTACGCCCCCGCTTTCACAAAAAGGCCAAGGAACCGGTGGTGTGGGTATGCCCGTTGGAAGACGGAAAAATTGAAAAAATAATGGCTGGAAAAATAAATTCGGGTCGGTCAGTAGCGATAGGCTTCCATTAATACGTATCAGGCGATAAAATCAAACAACAAAAAGCCTCCGACACGAAAGGTTAACCATTCAAACAAGATAATGCGCGATTCCTACCAATACGCGTTTATAAATCACAAACGGACCGTAGTTTTCAAAGCGGCGACCCGCTCCAGTTAACTGATTAAACGAACAGATTAATGGGCTCGATTATTTTCGCAGTGATTTATAATCTATCGCCGAAAAAATATATTCAATACGAAAATCTCGCATCGTTTTACAAAGCCCCTGAAAAAAAGTGCCGCATTGTCTTTGTGTGAAAAGATTCGGTGTTGGACAAAAACGACGGAGAAATATATCGGATTCTCTTTTCTGCGAATCGTTAATGTTAGATTTATATTCGAAAGAAACGTTATACGTGTAAAATTCACTTCGAAAGCTTTGTATGGAACTTCTCAACGTGCATGATCGATACGAGGATTGAATTAATAGCCGCAGAACAAGCATCAGAAACTCGATAGTCTATTAAGTGGGTCTAGAAGCTATAACCCATTGTATCCCGATTCAATCGGAAGTGGTTGATGGATGAACTATTCATCGAATATATATCGCGTATATTAAATCAAATTTTTATACATCGGATGATTCGATTCGGAGCACGTCTCGAAATTCAATTCGATTACGCGTCTTTGCATAATCGAATCCGTCCGTTTTGTTATATTATCATTATTAACGTGTTTATCCGTCGACGGAGCGGAACAAATTAAAAGTTGGATTAAAGTCGTTCCCTCCTTGCTCTAAAGTCGTGTAGACATCGAAAACCTTCGAAAGAATCTCGCTGAAAATTGGGTTAAGGAAAGTTTGTCAATTTCGGCCCGGCTAAATGACACATTTTCGAATGAATGGAATTAATCTGATCGGAAAACTTCAAGTTTCGGATGCTCGGACGTCTGTGCCTAGCATACGTTTCAATTTCAATTTAGAAAAACGGTTGCTTTTTGTTGCCCTAGATTCTAGCGTGTGAGTGTGTTAATTTCATACATTATGTGAAAATATGGTTTATTTATTAATCACGCATGCTAGATTGTTCGTAATTGCTCAATTTCGTTCACCGTTTTAAATTATTTATTAGAACTATATTAACGAATCGATTTTATCACGATAATATGACAAATAAATGAGAACGTTTCTATAATTTCTCGATTAAAAATTAATCTATTTTATGATATTATATCGATTATTCTCATGTCGAAAATTATTTTATTTCAATATGATTATTATAAACTGAATAAAAAATAAACCAATGTGAATATTTATAATAAATATTTAAATTTGTGAAAATTTGTTTATTTTTACACAAAATATAAGATTTATTCAGATTCCTTAATCTGAACACTCGAGTATTGATCTCTGACCTGTCTACTGTTTGATTTATGTAAAGTCGTAACCCGAAAAAGTTTTAAAGTAAACACGGTTTGCGTCCCCGTCAAAACGTTACATATTTCACAAAACTTTCGACGTCTGTGCATGACATATTCTAAAGTGCTTCAAAAAAACACTCGCATCAACCCGAACCCCGTCGAAATTGCGCGTAGTTGTTCACACACGAAAATCAAACATCGGTCACATTCAAACACTGACGATAAAACAACGCGCCGACAGAAGTTTCGTCCTGTCCGAGGATAAGCCGCTCCGAACTTTTGGCGGTTGTAATATTTTAAATGGACGCGGATGCGAAAATCCTGCATTTCACGAAATCGCCTTTGAATATTCGAAGACGTCTTAATCCGCCGGGCGCGGAATTTAAAAGTTTCGTCCGGCTAATTCCTTTATCCGGAACCAATTTCGCAGAAAAATTTGCACTTTGCGCCGAGACGTCAGCCTCCGGATTAGGGAAACTTTTCTCCGTCGAGTTTGCCGAAAAATCTTCACTTTTATTATTATATTTTCGCGACCCGCATTTTTTTCATTGGTCCGAATGCAAAGCAAATATGTTCGGAGGTCCAACAACGGGATCCCGTTCGGTTTTACGACAGCGCGTGATATCCACTCGCTCCGCGATAAATGTAAAGAAAATCTCATAAAAATCCCTAACCTAAACTGGGACGGCCTCGTTCTTTTACTAAAAAAGATCGGAAGTCTTAAAACCAAAAAGCAGTATCCACAAACCGAATAAATATCCATAGAAAAACACGATCGAACGAAATCGTTTTTGTGGGATGTATTCTGACTGAATCAATTTGAAATTCATTTAATTCAGCATATTATTCGATAACTTTTCAATTATATTCAGATCGGACTTATGTTTAATCTACGTAATATATGTCGGTTACTTGTTTTTGTTCCAAAACCGACGGGATAGTTTTGAATCGTCAGAAAATGGGTTGCCGCACTGTGACGAAGGTTTCTCAAGACTGCGGGTCCGATAGTTTGATACTGCTTTCGTCTATCTGCAACGCCGACCTTCGTCCAAAACGTTTTTTTAACTTTACCATTATCTTTTACATGACCCGCAATATATATAAAAGCAATAAAAACATCTATTCCGTGTGCCGATTTGGTGTCGTGTCGATTTCGCGATCGTTTCAATTCGATTATTGTCATACCATTTTCCATAACGGTAACGCTTCGGTGCTTGTAAGGATGCCGCCTTTTTTGAATGCCGCGATGAAAATCTCGGTCATGATTTCAAGTTTTTTCTTGTCTGAGAACCTTCATAAATATCTGTGTAGTATTGTCAGCTCAAAACGAATATCGATATCTCAATTTTTCAATAAAATATTTTAAAAAATTTTACGTTCGAACTGTATTAATTAAAAATATTTTTTGTGAGTATAGAATTAATTTTCAATAACCTCAATACCGCACATATTAAAATTAATTGTTTGATTATATCTGTTCATATTTATTTTATATAAAATTAAAATCAATCATGTAATTACATTTTCTTTATATTTGTCACTCGATAATCCAAAAATTTTATAAACCATTCAATTTCAAATTCGCACACAATCGATCCATATCAAAAACGAACGGTTTCGTACACCCGCACGACTGATACGATTAATCATTCGGAAATATTGAAAACATACTCTCAACAACAACGAAAAAATACATAACAATATAAAAAAAAAAACATGTGACTCTCCAGTCATATAGATGTCAACGTTTTACGACCGCCATAGGCGTAAACGTCCTTTCTCCAGGACGAAGTCTTTCCTCGGCACAAAGTCGACAGATGGACCTCCCTTGCGGATGATGAATCATGCGTTGTCAAACGGGCCTGCGACGATCAATCATGCTTTTATCGCTACAGGCTCGAAAATTGACCCTGTTTTCTTTTGTAGCCTCTTCTAATTCGAAGGGCTTTTCTACCGGTAGGACGCCGGAGCCTACAAAGAAAGTTCCGTTGTTGGAAATTCTGTGTATTCGATTTTGAAATTATCGAGAACTAATAATGTGAAATGGGATGAAAATATTTTTCTCGATTCTTGGAAAATAAACGGTTTTGTTTCAATAATTCGTTTGATCAATTTTCATTATCGTACTCAGTTTTATAACGTCAACACTTATTAATTTTAAATGAAAAATGTTCTGAGGATCTTCATTGTTTCTCTTTGTTTTATTTTGTATTATCTTTCGAGAGGTGCTTTATAATTTATAAAGTACTTTCATCTATTACTTATAAAACTATACTATTCAATTTATTATTTTTCGTAAAATAATCCATCTTTTGGTATTTCGATATTAGCTATTTCATAACAATTCAAACTAATAAGATTTTGATACAAATTCAAGTATTTTATTTCGTCTACGAAATTTAATATGATTCAATGTGCTTGTATGTATAATATATAAAGCCTGCACATTTATCAATAGCAAATAACCACTCTTCTCAGAATCAGATGATTATATCGAATTCACATATATCCATTTTCATAATTTGATTCTGCGCATCGAACAGAGAATATCATTCAATTTCGTTTGTCAAACTCGCACTTCAAACATTATTTCAAAGAACCGCAATACAAGTACACACATACGCATAATATGAAACGCAAATTTTGCAAGGGGAGCAAAATTTGCGGTTTGTTTTCATTTAATTTTTCCAACTTTAATCTCGATTCACAATCGCATGCGAGGACGCACACACGTAAAAACGTACGTTTTACGATCTGAGGGTCCGACTTTTTCACTTTTTTTACACTATGGATGTTAATGCCGTGGCGGTAAGTGATTTTGTTGAACGTTTTGAACTGTTTTCCGGCGCGCGTTCAATATGCATGAGGCCTCGCGTTACGCTCCGCTAAGAAAACTCAATATCCGGCCCGGGAAATAAGAAGGGAAAATTTCTTACCATTACAAAGAATAACAAAGAATTTCGCGAAAAGATAATAGAACGACGATAATAGCCTCCACCTGTAATTATTTTTTACGTCCCGCCTGAAAGCGAACTCCTCCCGTACAGGCGGAGTCGGGTATGAAAAAGTGTGGGAAAAAAAACGTGTTAAGGGAATAGGGCCGTTCTATCCGATGGTGGAAAATTAACCTGTAAATGTTAAAAGGGTAACTTATGAACTTTGCGAAATTGTGTGTCGAGCTCTCGCTAATTATTATGACGTTTTAACTAGACGATCGCTCCGCTCGTTAGTTGTACTGTTCGAAGTTTGTTTTGCGGAAATTTTGATTTGCGCATGTCATTGTAGGTGAAATGTTGTGGAACTCTGATGTAAAAAAATTTATGTCAGAATAAACGTGTTGTCATGATGTTTTCGAATGCGACATTTATATCTTGATATTTTTTAATGTTTTTCTTTTATCTGAAATAATATTATTTTGTATTTTGATGTACATTCATGATGTCGTATAAATGTTTTAAAAATCATATTTGCTGTAAGTTATATATTATAATATACGTAAAATATATAGTTTTCTTGATATTGTGATTTAGATATTATCGTCATTTTATATATAGTAATGATACCAAGATAAAGTTTTCCGATACCTTCAGTAATTTTTGGTCATTTTTCTTTATCATGCGATAATAAATAACATATATTTTCATGGTGCTAAATATTAAGATTATCTTAAGATTAAAGTACACCATTGCGTCCATCTACTGATTGGTTCATACGTCGCTTATCTTAAGTAATCGAAAATAATCAATAAATTTCAATACACTTATTATATGAGCAAATTATACTCAATTCATAAAAATATAATTCTGATTCGAAAAATTAATACTTTCCTCAAATTATTCGAAGTGCCCGCGTTTAATTTCCTTTCAAGCCATTTCCTAGACAAAAAGATAACGCTGTAAGTAAATAAGGCACGCCGCGAGGCCAAACTAAACTATATTAATATTCATATCACAGAAACGCACATATCCCGTTTCGTGTGTGAAAGCAATTTATTTTCCCGCTAATTATAAGGCGATGTCGAACCGAGCTTCACCCCGAGAACCGTTTAATTTATTACTCACAATAAATATGGCAGAATTCGATAGCATTTTCCGTAATATATCGGTCAAAAGTCACCGTTGTTATTTGGAAATATTTTATTCAACGGCAAGCCCGTTGTTATTATAAAGCAATAGTAATAAAGTTATCGTCGTGTCCGTTCGCCCTTTGCTGTGGTGAATTTTTCCGAGGAAAAAAAACGCATATAAGAAGGCGAACAGACGTTGTAATGCCTTTTTCAATAGTTTCCAGAGGACCTTTTAAGGGCTCCGGGTCTCTTATCTTTTATTCTTTTCGATAAAAATTGAACGCTCTTCTTATGGCGTTATCGAATATCGTTGAAATTATCTCCTTTCACTTTTCATTGAAAATATAAAATTATGTGTTTTTCGTCTGATACGAATCAACAATTATCTTTTATGCTCGATGTCGTTTTAACGCTTCGTAATACAGTCGTATTAATTTCGCTAAGTGTAACAAGAAAATATCAGTATAACGCAGTTGTACACGTTCAACCATTAAGAGACAATATATGCTCCAAAATAATTCGCTAGGGTCGCAAGGGTCGCCTCAGATATACGAAACATTTAGAAAAAATCTAAATTTTATATATATATATATATATATATAAGTAATTTTTATATCCAATTTGATTATGTGCTAATTTCTAGTAATTCATTAATAATAAATAGAAGTATTTCATTCACATAGGATATATTTAATATGGAAAATTTATGTTTGAAAATGTGAAATTGTTTAATTTTCTAAGTATCATATTAAAAACTCAGATAGTTTTTATTTTATCTTTTTTGTAAGTAGTATAATATATTTATCATTCTCACTGAACAAAAGTTGGAGACCACTGTCACAGTACGTTCTAACCGAATAAATTCAAGCCCGTGGACGTACCACGCGGTCATCTAATAAAATAACTTGCACCGTGGAACAACAACCCTTATTTCCCGTCGCCGGGGGAAAACCAACCAGTTGTTACTCCCGGAAAAGCGGTAAAGTTTCCACCGAGGAAACGACACACGCCGCTTACTGGAAAATCAAAGCGGATCGTCGGAAAGCCCCCTCTCTATCGAAAATCGGACAAAAACCGTATTAATATTTCAATGGGTCGACTCTTGAAATACCTCCAGAATGTTTCTCCAAGTCCACTGCGGGCTTCGAATCCTTTCTGTAAGATAAAAATTGTCCTTGCTCTTTATATTGTACACGTTGAAAAGTTGCTCGAGGCGCACGTACTGAACTTTTCCTTTGGAGACAATTGCACCAGGAGTACGAGTCCCTGCCATCGCGCACATTATTCTTTACGGAACACTTTGCTAAATTCAATGTACTTTCCGTGTGTATGTGTATGTATGTGTTTCAAAAATTGGAAGAATTTTGTGTAAGATGTATTATTTTTCGGTTTTTCTTGACGGAAATCGTACAGAGACATAATGGTTCTTACGGGAATAAACATAAATTAGATTTTCTATCGTGTAGCTTTTAATAAAGAAAAATTGAACGAATTTATTTTTAAATATGTCTTACTTTACATCATGGCATGATAAATTTTATTTTATTTTAAGTCGTTCTTATCAAATACCTTTATTAAAAAAAAATACTCAGAAAGTGCAAAATTTCATTCAACTTTACATATTCAAATATGACAATAAAATTATTCATGCTGGCACCGCAGTTGATGTTTATAGCGCCTCGTACATGATCATTCATTTTGTCGTGACATTTTTAAACAAAACTGCCCGGATTTAAACATTGTTCACAACGTAATTCAAACAATACACGGATGATTAAATACGGATCGATGCGACATATAAATTCATGCATTATTCTGACCAAATCTAATATCCTGTTGTGTAAACTAATATTTCTTGTTGGCAATCGAATTCCGCTCGACGTTTATTTGCACAACACACACGCGGGCTACTATTGCTTTCGGACCGTACCACGTATTTGCATGTAAATATTAATATTACTATTTTTTTACTATATATATTTGATTGAGCGTATTTCGTATACACGTGGACGTTTACAATGCATATCGCAAGGATATTCGCTCGGATGCTTTTTATTTTGATATCACGTTTCGTGAAATGTACACACCCGGATTATTTACATCCTCCACGCGTACGATACATCATAGTTTTCCGTTTTCGTGTATTTTTCAAAAAATAAAAAAAATGTGACTTTCGTATTTATACGATGTATAATAAATGTGTTCGGTTGTTAACGACGCGCGCGCGTGTATATCGTTTACGCTCGCCCATTATCTGAGATGTTTTTGTCGCCTTTTTACGCAAAAGTGGCCTCAGATATAATGTAATAAAGTACGCAATATAACCTTCGACTATATTGCCGTATATATTTCACGAAAAAGTATGCGAAACATAAATCTTCGAGATTTTAGTCACACCATCACTGGGGCGGCGCTCGCTCTTCTTCCCCGACCAGAACGGAGTGAGATAAGCATCCGCAAGTGGTAAAAGGTTGAAAACCTCTATTTTTATATACGAAACGCGTATAAAAAAAGTGAATATACGTACTGCATGATATAAAACACAACTTCCTTTATTTTAAAACGAACATGTACGCACGAGTGTGTCGTATAGTCGGTCGTAGTCTGAGGGCACGTTTTCACACTAAAAGCGAAGGAGAGGGCCAATGTTTTATTTCAATTTATTCGCGCTTCGTGAGGTTTTTACTTAAGCGACGTATTTAATTCGTTTTTAATCGAAGGAGAAACGCTTTTAGTAGCGTTTAAATTCTATATCCGAACGCTTTTATTGGGGACAATCGGCTAAACAATTAACGCACGATAAAACATTCAAAACCTTTATGGGTGTTGTAAAGGAAGCTTGCTACACTTCGAGATTTTCATTTAAATAATTTTGTTTTCTATAATCTGTATGCTAGTTAATTCAATATTTTAGTTTTTTAAAACTCATTGATCATAATGATCAATCACCGGCGTTTAACTAAAATAGATGAAGTCATGAGGTGGCTATAAAAGATGACATTTAGTATTATACTTAAACTCTTTGAAAGTTATAAAATTAAATAAATTTCCGATTTAATTTTAAAAATTGTCTTCGGATAGACATGTAGATTGCATATACTAATAATAGTGTTTATATTCATAAAAATTTGATTAACTTTATTTCAAATAAGTGACTTTGCCAATAGAACATGTCTTATTTATATATATTCCTATTGGTTAACTCTCGAAATGCACTTATATCAAATTCTCATTCAAACTAGAGGAACATTGACCACTATTCGAAGTTAACCAAGTTTCCTCCTCCGCAGAAATCGTTGAGTGTTTAAACTGTTACTCGGTGACGATGTTTCGCAGCAATAAAGAGACAGAAAGGGCCAACGTTGCTATGGGTTGTTAATTGAAAGGGTCAATTCTCGCATCGTTCCGTATACGCATTTCGGGGATGTTCAAACACGAGCGTTTTATACGCAATATCGCATAAAATAGTAAATATATTAGAAGTCTAGTTTTGCGAATTTCGCGAATTATCGTCCACCCCCGGCGAGATCCGATCTAGCACGCCCTTAATTGCCTTTTAACAACAAAGATACAGAGGACGAGGCAATTAAAACTGTCCATTTGCCGTGTATAAATAAAACGGACTTGCGTTCTCTCCGGAGGATTTAACGACTGCTAGGAAACAAAGTCGGTCGGAGATTAATCCCGACACGTTTTCTATTCGTCGGTAAATGTTGTTTGCAATGATTTTAATTCGAAAATAAATTTCTCCGTGAAAATGTAATATGATCGTTGTATTTTATTCAAGTGCGAAATGTGCTATCACTTGAAAAGGGGTATTGAACTAATTGAGGACTCGAGCATTTAATATTTAACCATACTTGCGTAACACCGTCTAGCCATAATAGCTTTTTTAATCAAAGAATTAAGTTTTGAATAGTTTTAAAATTTATATTTCTAAAATATTAATAGCCACTTTTAAACCATAATTCTATAATAACTCGAATGCAAACTTTAATTTCGCTTCTTTGACAAAACAAACCTAAAAGTAAACTTAAATAACCATAGAAACTTTCAAATTCATCGCTTTCTTAATTTAAATATATTGTAAACTGAAAAATATTGACAAACTCACTTATTCATTGTTTGAATAACTCATTCTTTGCGATGTGAATTGAATCACATATATTTACAATACGAGCTGAATTTATTTTATATTGTTTTTGAAGAAATATTAATGCTAAAAAATTCATCTTCATAACGTCTTTATATCCCTTTTAAATTATTAAAAGAGTAATAATTTTTTTTTATTCTCAGCGCGAACGTCATGGCACCAAATAAAACCATCCCGATAATAACCAATCCGCAAAAGCCTTCCCTTTATTACACTATACACACACACACACCGAGCCACGTAGACACACACAATGGATATTAATCAAAAGATAAGATCCGACACAATTTAATTATATTAAATTTATATCCGCCCGAGTCCCGGATTCGAAACGGAACGGCGTACATTTATCAATTGTTGTTGGCGCCGCCTTGCGGTCGACCGAATCGGCTCCATTTTCCCGCCAATTTCCGCGCATTTTTCCAAAAAAGAAAAATAAGCAAAGCAACCGATAATCGCCCGCTCCGATTAAGCGTAATTCCGGTCGAGTGCCGAAGTTACGTAGGCACTTAATTAGGTGAGGACGCAATTTGGGCGTAGTTCGCAGGAACGTCGCCAGCCGAAGACCGCAAACGGACCGACCGCAAACTTTCTCCGATGAAAAGCCTCCTGTCCGTGTCTAAGTCCGTTTTGCGTTTGTATCGGCCTCTTTATCGTTTGTAAAGTTCAGCGGAGTGATTTGACCGAGCTATGGCGTCTGAGTGTTGCGGTGGATTAGGAAAATCCGAGGCCGATAGTCGGAATAGTTTGAGCGATGCGCCGGTTTGAAGATCGTTCGTAAAAACTTATCGAATGAATTTATACATCGACATTATATTATTTATTATGGTATAAAAAGTGCGAACATATATCCCAGTACTCAAAACGGACGTTCTGAAAAAAAAATCGTATAGCAACTCCAAAAGGTTTTCCTAGAACAATCATTGATATCGCCAAAGAAATGTTGAAGGACAACACTGTAAAAAAATAAATTTCGCGAACTTAGACTCTTAGAGGCAAAAGATTCATTGTTTTTTTTAAAGTTAGCGCATTATTTTGCTTGCATAGAATTAATATATTATATTTTGTGGAAGTTTGACACATCGTATATGTATTTGACATTTCACATGCATCTACACTTGATCAGTGATGTGACGAACAGCAATATGCAACAGTAGTGTACCGCCAAAGAATTAATATCTGAAAAATTTTCTTAAATTTTAAAACATGAATTATTAAATTTTTAATTTTTAATGAAATACCTACATTATTGCTGCTATTTTCATTATTATTATTTTTAATTCAAATTCGTTAATGATTACGTCAGTTAATTTGCAACCAACCAATAATATTTTTTTTGCATAAAATACTATATTTACATAAGAAACATTTCAAATTTCCAAACAAATCAGATCACTCCGAATCAGAACTGTCACGATTGACGAGCCCACTTCGAAACTCAGAGCACGAAAACAAATTCTCATTATTAAAACGTTACAGTCGAATGCTCCGTAATGAAGTTATTGTGTCGCGGCGTGTAGGCGCGGTTATATTAGACCCATAACACACATACACACAGGACGAAGCACGAATACCTCAGCTACGTCATAATGGTAAAGTTTTCGATGCGAATCCGAGCCGCTGAAAGCGCGCTGAAACACCACTTCAGCAAACCGTAGTCGGCGTATTGATACTGCACAGAACAGTTCAACGGGTCCCGCCTTTCAGTTATTTCGTTTCGCAATTTTGCACACTTCGGTGGCCAAAGGACGTCGTTCGCGAATCAACTGCATATTTCTTGCAATAGTTTGTGTTTTTTTTTTAATTTATATTTTTCGTATTGAATTTGGTAGCAAGTCGCAATCCAATTTATATGTAACATACCTGTACTCATTATTGTGTGATTTTAATTTGACCCAATTCCTAGGGCTGAAATCACATTTGCCGTACAGGAATTTTTCACGTTTCATAGCAGGTTCCGCGTTTTTTATATGCAGAGCCGGAATTTCCGTATCATATCGTCCATTCACGGTGTCGTCACAGTCATACGTTATTTACGGGCAGGTTTTTTTTACGGCACGTCGCATAAAAGCTAAAAAGAGCTTTATTTCGTTTACAATTTCGTACATTTGCAGTCTTGTCTGTCTCGCATTCGAAACGGGGAAGGGATCTTTTGTGGAGCAGCCCTTAGACTGCTGCTCTTGAACTGGCTCGCATAGCTACTAAAGCAGACTTTTATGAATTCTCATATTTTATGCTCTAGAATTAACCAAACATGGCGAGTGCAAAAAATATTTACATGTAAGGAAAATTCTTTGTCGTTTTTGCTTTGTGTCCTTGGTGAATTTCAAATTTGGTAGTCTTTTTAAGACATTCTCACTTTCAAATTAATCAAAAGATGAATGGTAATTAAAATCGTTTGAATATAAATAAAATGAAAAAGTAACTCTTGCGTGTGATTTCAAAAATCAACATTGAATGAGGGCTTAATTTGACTTTCACCAAATTAACCGACATCAACGGGAAAAAATTTATTTGGTCGACCGACGCGTAATGTTAATGCTCAATGAATACGATATTCGAAAAGCCATTTTCATTACAAAATTCAGGAATTATACAGGATTGGTTAAATTAATTGCGTTTCGAATTTCAACACGTTTGTTGCCGGTCACCGTGACTTTTAATTAATCGATTCGTTGATTTTAACATTCGTTAATGAATATTATCAGATTTTCCAATGTTATTAATACTATTGAACGAATACTATAATGAAACCTTTTTTTTTTTAAATAAAATTTTAAATCCATAATTCTGCGCTTAATCAGCGCTTCGTATATCTTGATTGACGGAAGTTAATTATTTCAACGATTAAAAAAATATCCAAACACTTTCACAAGATTAATCATTCTACCTTTTTTTCAACAAACAACGACCACTCAATAACGCCGCCTGTATCAAATAATATTCCACACACCGACCACAAACGGCCGGTTAACGGCGTCGAAGAACGACCCACTAAACGTATGAAATAACCCAATTTCGCCAAGAAAAATGTCGGTCACCCTCAATAATTGCGCCCTCCGATTAGCCAACGACACGAGCGGCGTTAAGCCCTCGACGGCCAACTTTCGGGGTTGGTTTGGCCCAACTTTGGCTTCTGCGATGTTTGTTCGCCAAACAAACACGGCGGCCAATATCGGAATAGAGCCGATAATTTCGCCGCTCAGATTACCTTGTTTCGCGCACGTGACGAGCCGGATCACGTACGGTCGTGTGGGGCTCGTGATGGCACTTCTTGCGTGTCATAAAATGCGTTTAATCTCGGAGTTTATGCGTGAGTGGAATTTGGCGGAATGTTGTGTTTTGTCGGTGTATCTTAGTGTTGATGATGGTGAAAATCTAAAGTGGAGGTTGGAAATGGTTTGATTTTAAGTTTTTGTGAATACTATTAGTATAGTATTGCAGCGAATAGTATCAAGGGGGTATTCTACACTAGAAATTCGAAAAAAATCGTTTTGTTTTTTTTTTTTTTTTTCTTTCATGTTTCTAAAGTCTAGACCTTTGAAAATATGAACCTAATAGGATTTTTTGAAACTAGGATTATTTTAAAAGTTGCAGCTGTTTTTGTGAAAGCCCAAGTATGAATCAATTACGCTATCCGAAACTTTAAAAATTTCGGAAATTGACGAAATCGACGAAGATTTTAAATGAAAAATGTTTACTTCGAAATAAAAAATATTTTATTTAAAATGGAGAATATTTAAGTTTAAATGGAAAAATTTGGTTTGGAGTGGAAAAAATTTAAGTTGGAGTGAAAAAACTATATTAACGCTAATTGGTAAAAGTTTATTTTATTCTATTGTATTCAGTGAAGGTTTTTTTTTATTATTCTTTAAGCGTATTATAATTGAATTATTTTAGCTCATCTTGAATAATTTTATGAAACTTAATTTTGATACACTGTATTCATATTATATTTCTAATTATCATTACTTATTCGAACAAATGAGACTCTAAATTTATCTTATATAATCCTTATCACAACTTATCTATCTCAATATGATAAGTACTAAGTCTTGTCAGAAAATTCTAATAAATCAATTAAACAAAGATGTTATTTTCATATTTGATCGAAAATGCGATAAAAGAACACGATAGTCTTTTTAATTTGTCATTCAAATACATCTGAAATTCATTTCAATGACTAATAATTCATAAATTCAATATAAATATAATATCCTTTGTTAGAAATGGCATCGTTGAAGCGAAGAAAGGACATCGTTCTTCGAAGACAATACGTGTACGGAAACAGCACGTCTGCTGTTGACGCGCAAAATTGCGAATGTCGATGTCGTATTAATATTGAAGAAGCTCAACTAATCCCATAATATAATCATCGGCTTTTACCATAAATTATATAAAACGATAATTTGTTAAAATAATCAATAAACCATCCAATTATATTTCCAAATCTTCGCTTCGAAAACGAACTCACGAAAACAATTTAAAATTAAACAAATAATCTTTGTTTTCGCATACAATGCACGAAATCCTGTTAAATCGATCCAATACCATTGCCATCCTCTTGCTGGTAGTATTTATATTCAAAACTATTAATTAAATCGACTGTTGGCAAGCGGTTGGTTCCCGAAGGAGTGACGAGCCGTACGCCGCCGTTTAGTATGCAAATTAAACTCGGCGAATATATTTAATTGTTCGCGGCGTTCGATTATTGTTATTATTGTTGTTGTTGTTGTTATCGTTGTTGCTGTTGTTATTCCCGAAATTAATTAATAACACGTCCGTGTCCTGTTGCGTTGCCGCTTTTCGGAATTGTTGTTTTTATCCCGTGTATTCAAGTCACCTGAGGTACTTTTTCGTATAATTAGAACGGCTTCATTAATCGAGATAATGGATATTGTTAAATTTTCGATAAATATTGGTATCTCATTTGCGTGAATTGATGTTTATTTTTCACTTTACGACTTGAACGTTATGGTTTATTGATGACGCAGTAAAATATATTACTTGGCTTCACACAATTTCATTCTAAACAAACATTTTTTAGATCCAATTTGCATGTAATTAGATAAACTGAATGTATCAATATTTAAAAGAATCATTAAAAGTTCACTTTTATTTCTTTCATTTAATTTCAATCATCATCATCATTAGTAGCCACTACAGGATAAAGCCTTACCAGACAAATGCGGCAGTTTAGACCAGGCCTCGACAACCTTTTTTGGCCACAAGTCAGATGCAACCAAAATTTGAACCTTATAAAGTGTTTTGGGTCAGTAGTTATAATTTGAAATAGTTTTTACTGGATAATATTATAAATTTTATTGAGAAAATTCATTTGAAATCATCAAACAAGTCACTTAGTGATCCGCGGGTCATAGGTTGCCGAGACCTAGTCTAGACTATACCTTACCACCTAAATAGTATTTCAGTAAGAAAAAATAATCAATAGAAACAAAAAATTCAACTTTCATATTCATTAAATTAAATCAATACTATCGTAAGTACGTCCGAATGATTTTCAACAAAAACTTCCACAACACAAACTATCACAATTTTAAACATAAACACGTTCAAAAACAGAATTTTTAGTTATCACCGGAATTTCAGGTCACATAGCACATAAACACAAATATAGAACCGGAGCAGCAATATTTACGTTATTCGAGAGGAAAGCGCCCGAATATTATCATTCACGCTCCATTTGGCTGTGTACGATTTCCACTACTTTGCGCGCACAAACGCCGCTCGTTTTCGAGAATTTTCAAAATTCGATCGCAGTTCTGCCACCACACGAAGCCCGCCCGTCAACCGATCGAACGTCATCGAAACAACCGACAGTCAAATTCAAATTGATGACCGGGAAAATTATGCAAATCGAACGGGCATATTCATGAACACAATATCGCTTTCGAGCACGCGTCCCATCCCGAAACGTCACTTTCGACTTCGTATATGATGTGATGTTCGGCTAACGAGCATAAATCATTTCGGGATCTATAGAGACGTTTTTGGTACGAGATATCGACGCTTGCGGGATGATGGGTTGCTAAAATATGCGGCGTTGTTTGCTCCGATGGTTAAATCTGTTCTGAAAATACGGTGGGTCGATATGATTTTTTTTTTTTATTTAATAGTATTCGAAACTTGGTAAAAGTAAAAAGCAGCAGGGCGAAAATATTGCAAACATTAGCGTCTTCGACCCCGCTTATCGTCGGGTGGAATTTTGTTCCGGCAAAGTTTTGTCTCAAATGACGTATGTTTTATGCGTTAACTCGTATATGTTTGTAAGGGAGCATAATGTTGGCAACTTAAACACGAAACGAGCGTGAATTTCGAAACGACGAGTATTGTTTAACTTGTGCCGTAATCGGCGAATGTTTGTATTTGCCGATGCTCGTTTTCGCATGCGAAAATGCATAGTTTTCACAACGGACGGCTTTTGTATTGCGGTTTCATATATATGTATTTATAATATCGAATTTTTGTCGATTTTGTATATTTCGATACGTTAAATCGTGAAATTTCTGACGTTTCGTTCGTTTTCCGCGAATTTGAATTAATATCCATTCCGGAAAATATTAAATTGTATTATAGATTGATTTATATATTTAATTAATTGATTCTTAGAATTTTCAAGGGTTATCGTAATGAAAATCTAGTTAACAGATTTTTTAAATTTGATTCATAAAGCTTTTCTTAATAATTTATTTTTAATTTATAATATATATAAAAAATCTATTGAATTATAATTCCGATTCGAAATGTATTCTTATAAAGTATCGCATATCATTTATTCATGTAATATTAGATGATTTTTGTTTATTTATCTGAAATAACACTCGGAACTGTAAATTAATATTTTGAATTCCATGTATCGATAAAACCATTAAATTTCACGTTTTATATTGTGTTTTTTTTTTACAAAACACGCATCCGTTGATACTCAACGATATACCCGCAAGCAATATTGTATTTCTGAATAAATATGAGAACACATTACGTAAAGAAACGAGACATTGTGTAGAATTTATTGTGCATAGTGAGGTCGCGCAAATGAAAACGAGAAAACTTTACATATTTTGCATCGCGTCGCCGATACTTTGCGGCGAAAGCGCTAAAAACTTTTCAGCGAGCTTTTCTTCATCGCCCCGCATTCTGTAAGTTTTCATTTGGCGAACAACGACGGCCAAGAAGTGTGTGGATGTGTGCAATGCAAGCCAAAAGATACTTCCACCGTTTACACACTGCTAACGATTGTTTGCCCGGTGGGGAAAGCTCCGTCGGAGCCGACCTCCATTTATTTGCTCGGCGGCGTTTAAAGAAAATATCTGATGTGTCGCTGTGAAATTGGGTTAAGCTCGGCTGAGTTGGGCGGTCGATAAACGGGCGAAATTGAGAGACCGCAGAGTTTCCGCCGCGGTCGTAGTGAGTTTTTTTGTGTTAGATATGTTTTGTCTATTTTCGTACGGTTGTTCGATCTGGATGAGTTTCCTGTGTTGAAGGATCTAGATTAAAAATTAGCATTCGTTCTGAGTTTAGTTCATCGAAAGCAAAAACGTGTAACGTTCTTCGTATGGGATGTGAATGTAAAACTTGAGTGCTGTACTTGTACTTTTTCCGGTTTTAAATTCGTATAATGTATTCTGGATGCGTTCCGTATATAAATTGTTAATTAATAGTAACGTTATTTAGAAAATTACCATAATTATCTATCGTATTTTATTCAAATACACAAATTGAATTTGACTCAAAAAGATTTTCGATCAATTTTTGGAACGTATCTTATACATAAATCTTTCAAAATATTTTTTTATGAACTCATATCTGAAAAAAAATCAGTATTATCACAGATGTGCTTCATAAGATCATATTTCATACGAAAATTAATTTCATAATGTTGATGTACTTCAATAAGGACGTCTATAAATGTTTATACACAACATAAAATCAAAACATACACAAAGAAAACGTACAGCAGATACGTAACATATTCGATGCACGTTTCTAATGAAGAAAACCGACGATGTGGAAAATAAATGTCGATAGTTTCTCACGACACTTCGTTTTCTTATGCGCAACATATAATATACGTTTCTTTCATCGCACGCGTAATGCACATGCAAAACATATTAACACTCGACAAGCGAAATAGTACTTTTTCAAATCCGAATCAATCCAATGAACCGTCGCAGCAAATGCACGAGCCCCGTAGCAGATGCGCGTATTTACGATATATTCGTATATGATAAATTGTGCATTTTCGTTGTGCATACGTGGCATTACGTACGTCGGGATTCGCCAGTGCAGTTTTGCAAATTTATAAGAAAATTTAGCGCCAAGTGCACGCGATGCATTCGACGGCGCAGCTGGCGATGCGCGCGTGATAAATTCAAACGTGCGCGCCAAATCGCGACCCGTTTCTGTACGAAGCCTCTTTTTATATCTCGCCTTTGTGTTTTCTGGAAATGTGGAATGAGTTAATATGAAAAATAGATGTATTCTCGGATTTTTCCTTTTATTGTATTCAACAAATTTTTCCAATATGTTTTTTTTTAATATTGCGTTTTTTGTTTGTTCTATTTTTTGTGTCTCATATTTTAAATGAAAATATATTTTTTTAACAACCAATTTTTTTTACATTGATGATATTTATTCCGGATCATAGTTTCTCGGTATATAAATCGAATAAAAATCGCCCACATTTTCCGAACAAATGAATAAAATTTCAAAATATACAAAAGCAACCCGGAAAATTCGAGCCGTAAAGGAAAATTAATATAGAACATCTTATCTCATTACACTTTCATTTGAATTAATAAAAGCCTTCCTTATGAACTTGTTTGAAGTACTAATTAATTCGCTACGGACGCCTAAAGCACACGCCCGTCTCACGCCGAAAGCTTCAAAAGCTCCACACACAAAACCTCCACAAATCGAATTAAAAACGACCAAGATTTACTTGGGAACGTACTGCAAACACAATTCGATGATCTCCGAGCGATAAAAATGAAATTAAGTTCAGTCGAGAACAGCGCGCCGCAATCAAGTCCGCGAATCCCTCCACTATCCTTTTACACGTTCACGTATCCTTTTCGAGTGCGCTCGCAACGTGGGAGGGGTCGTATATAAAATAATCGTATTGTGGCTTAAAGCACAACAAGTGAGTCTCTAAATTAAACTGCCGAGCGGGCGTTGCCCTCGAAGCAAAGAAGACAAGACGAACGAGTGGTGGGTTTGAGCTGATACACCAGAAGCTCATCTCTCACTTTGTAAAATGCTACCCCCTACGTACTTTTGCCGAGTAAATATGTATATGGTGTTTTAGAATCATCAATTTTCAATATATAAAAAATTATACTTATACAATCGTTTACTTTTCACTTCTGAATGACAATCTTTCTAGTCCCTTTCCGCTCTTTTTGGTTTCATACTTCGGTTTTTCATTTTCATTTAATTTTAAATTTTCTCAAGTTCTATTTTAATATAATACTAAATATCTTCACATTTCATCCATTTATCTCACCATATGAATGATCTACTGCCATTTCAATCTCATTACTTGACCTACAATATCCATTACTTTTCATGCATCAGCTATTTTTTCCGTCGAAAGGTTTTCGCAAAATTTCCAAATAATCCAATTAACAATTACAACATACGAAAAACTAAATACCATATTCTAAACCACCCTATGTCGACGTACATACACACACCATTGGCATCGCTTTCAACAGATTAACATTGTGCGGAAGTTGAAACACTCGGATGAGTCTCGCGAGTCCGTAGTCATTACACAGTCACCTTACGTACCGGCATCAGTTCGGTGCTTACCTTTGCCTCATTCTGTTATATACACGTTGGGTTCATGTGTATATGGTGGATGCAAACAGCGAATAGTTGACAAAAGTTTGTCATAGTGGAGAACTGTTTTAAATTGAGTTCCGAGATGCTCTTTCGGACTCGCTCCACTGCCGGTTTCGAGAGTTTACTGCGTTTCGGACCGATGGTTGTATAAGTTTGCCGAACGATTATTTAAATGTTTTAAACTTTGATTAATATCTTGAATAATTCATATTTCAATGCGCAATTATTGAATATTTTCTGAAAATTTGCTCAAAACTGCTTTAGATGCATCTATGACTTAAATTTTTTAATATCGATTCATAAAATTTTCATATCGAAAAATTCCTGACATTACTTCAACAAGATTAAAATTTCACAAAATATAATTTCAAAATTCACAGCGCATGCACGAACAAACGTTTTTCTCCGCATACGAATTTCAATAAAGGCCATTTCGAGAAATTTTTCAAAAACCAGGCCATGCTTAATCGGACTACTCTAGAAACCCGCGATATTATATTATACATTCGCCCGACCATATAAACGGAACGAATCCGCTAAATCGCCCGAAACACGTGAAATATTTGCGCACAGTGCAAACGCGCCAAACGAGATTACCTTAAATCCGTCAACAAGTGCTGAAAGGGTTCACCTGGCTGAAAACGAAACGCAAATTCGGGCATCATGCGAAATTACGGCGGATATGATTGAATTTCAACGGGGACAAACTGCCGAGGCAAACACCGCGAATTCACGGGGCCGCGGGTTGGAATTCAGGTTTTGTTTGCAGACTTGCTGATGTTGTTAAATTCCCTGATAAACGTACTGATGTGTGTGTTAACCGTTCGACGTATACGAACGGATGGATAAGAGCCGAGATTGGGAACGTTAATGCGCTCTTGTATGCACATATTCGATGCTTCGGCGTTCCCATTCGAGACCGTGTCGCCGATGGTGTGTTTGTTATTTAATGGCGTGATGGTGATATTAGTTACAGTTGGATGTTTGGTAATTCGATGTTGTGTTTTGGTACGTTTGAGTTTGATGTGCGCTTCCGTACGTTCGGTCCAATTACCGTTGAAGAGTTGAATGTGTTTATTTCGAAATGTAATGGGAAATATTTGATTTGTTTGTAGGAGATGTTTTAGATTTGTTTGGTACATTAGTTCTTTACAATAGTTAAAGTTACATAACAAATGGTGCATTCTATACGTGGATAACAATATCCTCATTTAACCCATTATCTCCCACTGTACTCACATGGGTACACTTGTTAAAGGCGTGATTTCATGTTTTCCTATAATGATTATCCTATTAATGA